>OY856415.1:423600686-423710686 GCA_963693085.1 Alisma plantago-aquatica
AAGGATATTTGAGTCAATAGTAGTCTACATGAGCTTCTTGACCACTTGTAGGGGAAGTTAACAACTTCAACGATAACATAGTATAGAGTCATATTTGACTAAAGTTGTGGTTGTGATGTCAGTGGTTTGTTCGCATTGAAAACATCATATTCAAATCTAGTAATATCTAACATCTAGTAGTTGGGTTCAAAATCTTAATTGGATTGTACCATAGGTATAAGAACAAAAAACACATGTTAGTCAAACAAGGGAGGAACATAACATAAATGAGCACTTGTTAGCACCCTAAGAAGCGACTTTGAAGATCATTTGGGATGTTATTTTTATAACTCACAATGGAATATAGGTCTTGTGTCTATCATATGAGACTATGATGATAAAAATCTATGATTATTGAGAGCTTTAGAACATTACTAAGTCCTGGCATAGAATAGGCCAAGATATCTTCCATGGTATTAAAGTGGCAAGACAACTGAATTTACAAAAGCTCCATCTTTATTGAGATTCTCAAATAATCTATTTAGCATTTGAAGACCATGATAGTGGGAGAGACATCTTTCCCATATGGGAACTTGGTGACCAATTTATCTATTTTAAATTTACTCATGTAGGTAATAATTCAACATATATTTGTGCACGTTTTATCTAAGATAGAGTAATATCATTATTGGCAGGGGTATTATACATGAGAACTATCATGTAAGCATAGTTATACTAGCCATATTGTTTTTAGGTTAAATGAAGGTAAAATGTAATTTCCAGAATAAATCTCAAATATGTGTTTATACTTATTAAAACATTCAATGAACAAACTAGTAACTGTAACGAGCAATATAGAAATAAACATCACATTTTTTAGTTTCTAGGATGTCATTGAGGAGGTGGATGTTAGTCACATGCATCAGCTGGTGTGATCTATGCTAGAACCAAGACATTCCTAGGCACTAGAATAGACCATGTTGGTTAATGCTAAACTAGAAAAGACTTGGGCAATCAATCTAGAGATGAAATTTGTAGAAATCGATAAATCAAGGGATTCATCTTGGTATTTTTACCCTAAAATACTATATAACCTCTCCCCTTTAATTACATCTATAAAACTTGCATCTCCTTACTCATTCTCACTCTTTTGCAATGTAAATGAGAAACTTTAGAAGGAGAACAAGAAGAAGATCATAAGATTATCAAATGAGAAATGGCTACAGTCTCCAAACTAATTCTAAAATATAGTAAATATTTATTGTTTATATCCTTTATTTTTATCTCTCCTTACTTTAAATTGGATGACTTGAATATAAAATTAACTCTCTTGAATTTCCATTTGTTTGTATTCCTAGACTAGTTTGACAATTATGATGACATTTTTGACCAAAACAAACTCAAATGCATGTGGAAAAAAGAAAATAGATAACATGTCTTTATATATGTAATTCAAAAGACAGTGCATGCATATGAAAAATAGAATATAGGTTCCCTTGTTATGTAGATAACAATGAGTAGGAGTACCTCAATCTGATGGGAATGTGCCCCACAGAAGCACGAAATTCTTCATAGGGAGTTTGCCAAGGTGACTGTGTTAGTCCCTATGTGTTTGCCCTCAGTATGCAAGGCCTGAGTCAAGTCATTACACAATCTATCCCAGAAGGAACATGGCACCCCATTGTACTCACAAGAAATAAAACACCTCTTTCCCATGTAATGTTTGTAGACAACATCTTGTTGATGTCTGAAGTCTCCAACCATAAAGCGACATACATTAACAACGTGCTCAAGAAATATGCAAGAGTGTCATGCCAAATTTTTTGAGGATAAATGTATTTGTTGTTTTTCTCCTTATACAACTCGAGATGAGAGATTGTCATTCCACAATAGATTGGAAATATCAAGCACCAACAATTTGGGATGATATTGGTAGTTTCAATTCTTCATCACATGTTAAACAAGTCTACACATGTTTTTATTGCACACTCCATCAGGGATTGTATGTTGAGATAGAATGCCCACCATATTTCATTGGTAGAGAGAATCACACTTGAAAAATCTACCTTTCAAGATCTTCCTACATATATTATTCCATCACTTAAGCTTTCATTGCTGCAATGTGATAATACAAATAGACATATGAAAGATTTTATCAGGTCTAGTGGCCGATAACAAAGGAAACTAACCATGGTTTCTTAGAAGAAGATTATGATGAGGAAGGACCATGGTGGGCTCAAAATCAAGGATGGTAGAGATCATAATAAATCTCTCATGCTCAACAATGTGTCATACTTTCTAAATAATATGTCCACCACATGTGTATGAATTATGCATGAAAAGTACATGTGCAATGAGGTTGCAATCCAGAAACCTTTTTCTTTAGCCTGGTCATTCATCAAGAAACAACTTAATATTATCAGATTGTTGAGTCATTAAAAAAAATCATGTTCTTCCATGAACGCATGGAATGACTGCTGCATTCAGGGTTATTTAGTTGTGGATATTAATCTCACTCTCACAATCCCTATGGAGATAATGGACAACTGAGATAATGTAACTCTCAGTTAGTTCCATGTACCTAAATGAGCTAGAGTGGGATAGGATGTTTATCCACACCTATCTCCCTAAGACCTCTTGGCCACTTATTCAACATATTCCCAACCATGCCCCAGAGCTGCTAGAAACACTTGGTCAAGGCCATTCCAACTAGGAGGAGAACACACAACAAAATTAGCTTATAGATCGATTCCTTCTTAGAAGTATATTCCACAAGTGGGGAATTGGACATAAATCTGGAAGTATCCTTTTCTTTCTTGTTGGAAGACCTTTTTTTGGCTACCACACCATCATGTTATCTTGACTAATATTCAGCGGATCCGTCAGCATGTTCCCATATTGGGGACCTACCCATACTGCAATAATGCTCAAGGTAACTTGATCCACTATCTACACGTTTGTACCCTTAGTAAGTCAATGTGGAAATCTCTTCTAGGTATCCCATTCTTATTCAATGTCTTGGAGGATGAATGATTTAATCACACCATTCGCTCGAGAGGAGACAAAGTAGAATATATACAACTCATTGTCACATGTTGGTCTATCTGGAAATCATAAAATGACTTACTCAATAACTATATGAATCTTATCCTGAAAGCACAAGTTCCTTTCACCAAGGAGTGTGATAAAGCTATATCCAATGCTCCAAAGGTCTATCACAGACCCATCGATCGGGTGACTAGCACAATTAGGGCACCACCTGGATTTCATTGAATTTAATTTTTAAATGAAACATTCCAATATCATTCCAGTAAGGCGGGGGTAGCCCTATATGCAATCGATGTTACAAGAAGGACTATCCCAGGTACATGCTTCCTCAACCTACCTTCTTCTGTGTTGGAAGTGAAACTATAAGGGATATCTAGTACCTTAAGCCACCACCCATCATAATTTTGATTAAATTTCCTCATTGTTATCACTTGTAGTGAAATCAATCTACATGTAGCTAAATTGTTGAACATATAATGTCCACAAATGTGGGGTGGAGATATATCTTACTACAATGCAAATATTATCTGAATTCAGATTTGATATCCAAAATAGTAATAGTAGATATGTCTTCTTTGTTATCTATTATAATTGTCTTAGGCATGTATCTCATAATTTACAATAGCTAACATCAAATTTGTGTACTTATCATTTTACACATATACCTAGAAATTTTCAAATCACAAAAACTATAAGTAATTAACTTGATTATTTTTCCATTATCAAGCAATATACAACACTAGAATTACTAATCATTATTGAAATGGTGGTTAAAATATCAATCTAAGAGAAGGTAATACAAGTTTTAGATGTTATATATTCCTCATTCATGATTTTTTCTCATACTGGGGGGTGGATTTTGTTGACTTGGTACTAGATATAGCTTCTTCATGAACTAGTAGGCTAAAGTATACATTCTTGGTAGTAGTGTTGATATGAAGAACTGCTCAGGATGTCCAGTGATAAGACAATTAATTCAAGTTCTACCACAAAAGTATTGAAGGATCATTTAATTCAAGGTTATTCAATTGAGGATCTTAATCCCATTCTCACAATTTGCACTGAGGTAATGGACCTCTCGATTAGTTCCATTGTCCTAGATGAGCTAGAGTGGGATTGAATGTTTATCCACACCTCTTGGCCACTTATTCAACACATTCCCATCCATGCCCTAAAGTTGTAACAAACACTTGGTCATGGCCATTAGATCTGGGAGGAAAATTCACAATTAAATCAGATTATAGATGGATTCCTTCTTAGAAGGATATTCCACAAGTGGGGAATTTGATGTAAATATGGAAGTCTCCTTTTCTTTCTTGTAGGAAGATCTTTTTGTGGCTACCACGATATCATGCCATCTTGACTAACATAGAGTAGATCTATCGTCATATTCCCATATTGGACACCTAACCAGTCTGTAATAATGCTCAAGATACTTTGGTCCACTATCTACACAACTATCCCCTTAGTAATTTGATGTGGAAATCACTTCTAGTTAGCCCATCCTTCTTTAATGTGTTGGAGGATGAATGATTAAATCACATCACTCACTCGAGTGGAGACAAAGTGGAAGATATAATGATTATTGTCGCATGTTGGTCTATCTGGAAAATAGTGAAATTACTTACTCAATAACTGTAAGAATCTTAGCCTGGAAGCTTGAGTTGCTTTTATCAAGGATCATGCTAAATTTATATCTAATGTCCAGTTTTTCCCAAACCCATTAGTCGGGTGAGTAGCACAATTACACCATCACTTGGATTTCATCATGCCTTGTTTGTAGATATAGTCTTCCAATATCATTCCAATAAAGTTGGGATTCTATATATGCATTCAATGTAACAAGAAGGAATATCCTAGGTATAGTCTTCCCCAACCTAGATACATCAGCGTTGGAAGCAGAACTTCAAGGCATATCTGGTGCCCTAAGCAACCACTCATAATAATTTTGATTAAATTTCTTCATTGTTATCACTTGTAGTGAAATCAATCTACATGTAGTTAAATTGCTCCACATACAATGTCCAACAATGTGGAATGAAGATGTATCGTACTATAATGTAAAAATCCTTTGAATTCATATTTGATATCCAAAACGATTAATATTGGATATGTCTTCAGTTATCTAATATGATTATTATAGGCATGTATCTCAAACTTTACAGTAGCTAACATCAAATATGACTAGCTTATTAGATTAGACTTATATACCAAGGAATTTTCAAATAATAGAAACTATAATTAATTATTAACTCAATTATTACTAATTATTAAGTAACATACAATACTAGAGTTACTAATCATTCTTTAGTTGGTGGTGACAATATCGATCTATTCCTAATTCATGATCTCATCTCATAGTAGGGGTGGAATTTGTTGATTTCGTACTAGATATAACTTCTTCAAGAACTAGTAGGCTAAAATGTACACTCTTGTTAGCATAGTGGATATGAAGAACTACCCAAGATTGGTCGTTGATAGGTTCCAATCACTATCATTTTTAGGATTCTAGTACAAAACATAATAGGATATGAGTGGGTTAACAAGGATGTTAGGTGATGGACTATAACAATAAATGGGCCAATATTATGCATGTGGGATAGTCATGAGTCATGCCAAACTTCAAGGGAGGAATCTCAAAATATGTGAGTGGCATTCATTCCGTGAATGTTAACCCATTCCAAGTTATTAATGTGTTTCTTTTTAGTTGACAATATTATTATTTCAATTTAATGTTATAGATTCTAGATCACCTAAGCTGCATAATAAAATCAATATTATAATAAAATATATTAAAATGGAATTCAATTTTTATTTTCATTTGATTATAGAAAAGAAAATCAAGAGTGGAAAGAGAAATTCAATGAACGAGATTATTCTTTTATTTTATTGGACCAGAAATCCCTAATAACCACGTCCGCTGAATAGAAACATTAAACTGAAAGCCCAAACAAAATGAGCACCTAAGAAAAAAAGACCATAAGCAGATAATGAAGAACCATAAGATATATATATATATATATATATATATATATATATATATATATATATATATATATATATATATTGAAAGGTACATTTTTTAAGAAATCTAGATTCTTATCATATTTGAATTATATGTTATCCAAGTTTAAAAACTCAACGCTCACATGCATGTGGAAAAAAAATTTGATAACTTCTCGTAATATATGTAATTCAGAAGAGTATACATGTATACTCAAAAGAAACAAATTTATGTGAAAAACATTTTCCCACAAAGAGGGAATTTTAAAAAATGGTTAAAAAATGCATATGTGCTTGAACACATTGTTTTGGTTGGCTTGGGAGATATATCAGCAGATTGGTAGTGGGCTTCCGTTCCATCCCTTGAGACACTCTAGCAACGGGCTTACAAGCTCATTGCGACTGATGGCGGCATAGACCTTGTCGAACTCCTCACCTGGCGACCGGACTTTCTCTCCCGTGAGCATCCCAGTACCGAGTTCTTCCCGCACGAATCTATACAATGGGTAGGACAAGCACCCATTGATCATGTTGGGCACTGTTGGGGTGCCACTCTCTACGGCAGCTCGTGCGGCCTCCACCTTCTTTGGTAGCGTGAGCTTGAGCTCCTCCTCAAAAGCTGCTATCCTGGAGAACACAGACATGGTGGAATCTTTCTCCTTGTCACCGTTTGCCAATGCATGCTCCACCAGTACCCCACGAAGCTTCTGCATCAATGGATAGGTGGCACTGCAAGGATCATCGGCATATGCAAATACATACTCACGATCGATGACGCGCAGAAGGTCCTTCTCACAAAAGCGACCTGGGTGTAGCTCACCGTCAGGACCAACAGTGAGAACTCTCTTGGCAGCCTGTCCTACTGCTGCCTTCACCGCTGCACGGAGGTTCTCTTCAAGATGACGTAGGTCGATCGCCTGGCAGAGCGCCACCAAGAAGGTGGAAGTCATGAGCTTTAAGATCTCAACAGCCTCAGCCATCTTGCGGGCAGAGATGAGGCCCAAGGAGTTGACGTCTTGATTGTGTTGCTCTGCACTTTGGACATGGGTGGTTACAGGGTTGGCAAGATATTGCAATTCAGAGCAGTAGGAAGCCATGGCAATCTCAGCTCCCTTGAATCCATAGTCGAGGCTGGGATCACGGCTTGCAGTGAGGTTGGATGGGAGTCCATTGTTGTAGAAGTCATTGACCAGCTCGGAGAATTGAGCAAACATGAGCTTCCCAATTGCTGCCACTGCAAGACGAGAATTGTCCATTGAAACACCAATTGGGGTTCCCTGGAAGTTCCCACCATGAATAGCCTTGCCCCGAGAGACATCAATGAGTGGATTGTCGTTGACAGAGTTGATCTCACGTTCTATTGACTTGGTGGCCGCGCGCAGGACCTCAATTTGGGGCCCCAACCACTGGGGTGATGTGCGCAGGGCATAGCGATCCTGCTTGGGCTTCTGGAGGGGGTCGAGCTCGTGGATCTTCTTGGCAGCAGCCATGTACTCACTACCGGCAAGAACATGCTCCATGATGGCGGCTGCTTCAATCTGGCCAGGATGGTGCTTGAGCTTGTGGGTGAGATGGTCAGTGTACTCTGGCTTCCCTTGCATCACCTCGCAGAATACCGCCGAAATCACTTCTGCTGCTAAGGCCAGCACGTTGGCGTCGTATAAGACGATTGAAGCAAGCGCTGACCCCACGGCGGTGCCGTTGACTAAGGCCAGACCTTCCTTTGGCTGGAGCTCAAAGAACCCACCTTTAATTCCAGCCAGCCGGAAGGCCTCTTCTGCCGTAACCCTGGTGCCGTCGGCCGTCACAGCGGTGGCGTTGGGGCGTCCGGTGAGGAGGCCAGCGATGTAGGACAGTGGGACCAGGTCGCCGGAGGCCGTAATTGTGCCCCGGAGTGGGAGGCAAGGGGTGACGGAGTTGTTGAGCAGCGCGGCAATTGCTTCAAGGATCTCAAACCGGATGCCGGAGTAGCCTTGAAGGAGAGTGTTTGCCCGGACCAGCATGGCGGCACGTGACACTGAGGACGGGAGTGTGTTGGATGAGTCCCTGCCGGCATTGAAGATTCCAGCATTCAGGAACCTGATTAGCTCCTTCTGCAGAGCCGCCCCTTTGTTGGTCCTGCGGTGAGAGGTAGCTCCAAACCCAGTGGTGACTCCGTAGCTGTCAGTTCCTTTTCCCATGCTGTCCATCACCCAATCGCTGCTGGCCTTCAGTGCTGCACGCGCCGCCTCGTCTAGCTCCACGGCAACATCCACCTCCCCTGCTGCGGCTGCCACCGCGGCCACCTGCCCAACCTTGAGCCCGGCTCCACCCAAGCACACCAGGGGTGAGCGGAAATCCTCCACCATCTGTCGTACCTCATCTAGGTGGCTACCCTTCATGCTGTCAGCCGCCTCGGCCCACTTGAGCGGGTCCTGCGTGCCATTGGCGTTGAGCTGATCCGCCGGAGCCTGTGTGGTAATGCAGTATTCCATGATGCTGATTAACTGATGTAGCCGCACTCAGGTCGACCAGAAAACAATCTGAGAACTGTGGTGGGTGAAGATTGCTTGCAGGTGTACAGGAGAAGATGAACCGGAGGATGTATAGCAGTATAGGTAGCTTAGAAGACGAATTCGGCTTTGAGCTCGAATTGTCCTGAGGTGAACTGCAGAGCAACGCCATGCTTATATAGTCCTGATGTGGTGGTGGGTGGAGGATACTTGCCCACCGAGCCGTCGTCAAGGTTTTGGTCTCGCCTTACCTTTTCAGTTTCCTCGATCTTGCTCGACATTGTCGTGGAAGATGAGTGTGTGGTTGGTGGGCACTTGCCTGAGTGAAATCTGTGTCACGAGCCTTTGACTAGTTATACCTCTACCTACCCCTACTAGTGTACCGACTAAGAGAGAATTGCAATTGGATTGGTCTTCACATGTTGTTAGGTTGCAACTACCCCATTCGTATAGAAGCCACACACCCACCCACCATGGTCCACCGGTGGACTTCAGCCATATTTTCACGATTGACATAGATGTTTGCCTTGCCCGTTATCATTGATGGTGAGGCTTATGTTTTATAAATGACTTTTATATAACCAATGTACTTGATGTACAATGACCTACTTCGTCTCTTATTTTCTAGATTGACAAAAATTGAATCATCGAACGTGAACGACGGACCTTGTCACCGATATTTCCAATTTTGAGCTTGAAGATCCATCATGTGAGTGTACACCCAATAATTAGCTTGCCATTCAAAATATATTGATTGGCTGAAATATCAATACATTACAATTCACAATTTTTAGGATGCATGCTATATAATTGTCTAATCCATTCAAAAAAATTGTGAAGATATTGATGTTCTGCTCACTATCCAAATGATACTTGTTGATGTATAAAACTTGGAAGGATATTTCATCCCACTCTCCATTTGTAAGCAATAGGAATGATGGCACGAGATAATGCATTACATGAAACAAATGACGATATATGATTCAGTATATATGAAGCAAACACAACCAAAATATACAAATGGGATTAAAAGTCACACATTGGGGTTATATATTAGAAGAACATAATATACATGCAACCCATGGGCCTCCAGTGCAAGGCTCTTGTATAGTTTTGGCTATGAGGATTGGCTGCAAAGACCAATACTAGCTTTCATTGCATCTTTTTACTCACTAGCAAAACAATTTCGGAGAACATATTGGTAGGTCACACATCCTAGTACCACTCTGGGGCTAGAATGCTTAACCATGAAGTATCATTGGATGGGATACCAGAAAGGGAGTTAAACCTTGTTGATATAGGTATTTCTATCATTCTTTTTTAGATTATTTCACTTGATGCCTCAAATCTAGGGATGTTACATTGCTTGTTCGTGTCCACATATCTAGGGGTGAGCAGTATTCAGTTAATAGTCGATTAATCGAATGGTTAATTCCAAATGGTTAATCTTTTTTAGACAATTTGGCTAATTTGGTTAATTTATTTTAGTTAATTGGTTATACAATTAATTTGTCGGTTAAAAATAGTTTGTGTTTGGTTAACTGAATTAACCAAATAGTCACAGTTTATTCAAAAAGAAATATCTTGCTCATATATATACCTATATAATTTTACTTTTATTTCAAAAAAAACCTCCCGTTTATAAACTAATCAAGCTTTTACGAAGTATATATCACTATGTTTATAAGTAATATTATCATAATATAATAATTGGTCAAAAATTTATAATTATTTTCATACAATATTCTTACAAGAGTGTTGTTTGGTTAAACAAATAAACCGATAGAATTAACCATTAACCAATTAACCATAACTGAACTAACCGACACTAATTTGGTTAGGTTAATGGTTAAAATCTCAAACCACAAATTAATCATTTGACCGAACCAAATTAACTGTAACCGATCAAATTATAGAGTCAGGCTAGAATACACTTGAGTGTACAATAGCCTGATTATATATATAAATATATATATATATATATATATATATATATATATATATATATATATATATATATATATATTATGTAGACCATCTTTAATGCCTGCGCGGATGACTACATGCCCCCCATTTTAGTTACTTTTTTACAAGTTGGTTACTTTTGACATGTGGAGGGTTACTTTACCTTGCAAACTGTTGAGTGTCATGCATAGATAGTTACGTTTGTAACAACAGATTTCAAAACACGGTTATATATATATCTGCTATGTATGTTGTACAGGATTACTTTTTTAGTCATATAGTTACTTTTTTTTTTATAGCAAAATTACTTTTCTGGTTAGAACAATTACTTTTTTGGCTGTCGGGTAGCGAAATCTAGGCTATCTGCGCAGGTATGAAAAAAAGGGCCATATATATATATATATATATATATATATATATATATATATATATATATATATATATATATATATATATCACATATATATATATTACATATACATATATATATGTATATGTAAATATGGGATTAAGAGAGAAAGATTTCTCCCCCCCTCTCCCACACCCGTGGCGGAGGCCGAACGCCCGGGAGGGTTGTAAATCAAGGCGGCAACTGGGATTCGAACCCGGGTCCCTTCATGAGGAGACACCGTGCTTGACCACTTGAGCCACTCCTTGTCGGCATGTATATGTAAATATATGTGTATGTATGTATGTATATATATATATGTAAAAATATATATAAATATGTATATATATATATGTAAATATATATAAATATATATATATATATCAAGTAACTATGTTGACGAGATGTACAGATCACACGCTACTCTCAAGTGGTGTTTGAATATCAAGACTATTTTTTTTCAAAATTTAAACTGTTGATCTTCATTGTCATACTATAATTAGACAACATACAAATTTTGAGTTCATTTGGATGAGTGTTAGTTACTCATACAAGGGCAACAAAATCGATGCACAAAACTAATTTGAAATGTATAATTTTTGTATTCTTCATAACATGAGATATACATATCCAAATGCGCTCAAATTTTATATATGAGTTGTTTACGAGATGTTTAAGAAGATAAACAGATTAGATTATCAAAAAAATATTTCATCATGAAAAACTACTTGAGTGTATTTTTCTCTAGATACACTTGAGTGTATTCTAGCCTGACTTTATATATATGCATATATATATATGTATGTATTTATGTATATAAATACACAAACACATTGTATATGTGTGGGAATGTATGTGTGTGTGATAGAGAGAGTATACATATATAGACATATGTCTATATATATACACACATATGTGTGTATATATATACATACATACAAACAAACAAACACACACACACACACACACACACACACACACACACACACACACATATATATATATATATATATATATATATATATATATATATATATATATATATATATATATATATATATATATATATATATATATATTGATAAAGGGTGCCCACCATTTTATTAATTAATCAAATCATCTGCAACAAGTACAAGGATCCGATCCTCAAAACCCTCCCCTACGCAGTGAGGGTTAATAAAAAGACAGGCAGAAGAGGCCAAGGCATGTGCTACTCTATTACCTTACCTTCTAACAAAACAAATATTAAAAGAAAGGAAATTAAGGGAAAGATTGATAATGTCCTGGATGATGATGTCTTCGTAGCCTCATCCACCAATACCCTTCTTTACTGCCTCCACCAGAAGAAAGCAATCCGTCTCCACAACCACATCCAAAAAGCCCTTCCTGAGTGCAAGCTGCATGCCATTTAGAGTAGCCATACCCTCAGCACTAAGCACTGAGTAAGACTTCTCTAGACGGCATTGGAAGGTCCACAAAATCTGTCCGTGCTCATTCCTAAAGGCTGCACCACAACCACTCTCTCCCGATGTGGAAAAAGATGCATCCATGTTGATTTTAACGTGCCTAGTGGTGGTCGGCACCAAGAGATAAGTCTAGGGGCTGAAGAGTGCAACACTGATCTGCTTACTACTGTGTGGTACCGTGCATGCTCCTTAAGGAGGTTGGTGAAGCTCGTTGCTAGACCCGGGAGAAAGGGTGGTTGGTCAAGATACACATGTGAAGTATCCTCCCGCTGACCACAGTGGTGACAACCATCGTCTTGTGTCACCTGCTTCCTCTGTAGCTCTGCCTCAATGGGAAGTATGTTCCTAAGTGCTCTCTAGATAAAGTGCTTCAATTTTGGTGGCCAACCATGTTTCCATATTTTTTTCCAGGTCTCCCCGTCAACACCATCCACCAAATCAGCACCCGCTCTAATAAAGAAATATGCACTTCAGACAGAAAAAAGCTCATTACTCCCTGTCTCCCAAAAAAGATTGTCCTCTACAGTCCGCCGGGATAGTGGAATGTTGAGTACGATCCTGACAATGTGGTTGGGAAAACAAGTCTCCACCGCCTCCCTACACCACCGTCTCATCTCGCTACAAATCAAATCGCTCACCCATCTATACTCCACCGGGCTATTAACCAAATAGCCGTGCAACGTGCCTCTGAGATGTGGAATCCACCTATCCCTGTAAATGTGAATCCATTTCCCATCCCCACCCTCCATATGAATCCATTCTTCACTAGCCGCAAAGCTCCCCATATGCTCCTCCAGGTATAGCTGGGATTACCCCCCAACTCGACATGTAAGATAGACGAGGACTTGTAATATTTCGCCTTTAAAATCTGGGCAGCAAGGGACTCCTCATGCACCACCAACCGCCATCCTTGTTTATCTAGGAATGCCTAGTTGAAAGCCTTCATATCTCTAAACCCCATCCCTCTGCCTTCTTTGGGCCTGCACAACCTCTCCCAACTCATCTAGTGAATCTTGCGCTCCCCCTCCTTGGACCCCCACCAAAACCGTGCCATCATCGCATGGATCTTATCAATAAGGTCGTCCGAGATTTTAAAGATGCTCGTAAGATACGTAGGAATAGATTGGATGACCGCCTTGATCAACACCTCTTTGCCTGGCTTAGATAGGAGCTGCTTCTTCCACCCCTACAATTTTTTCCACACTCTATCCTTTATAGTAGCAAAAACAACTTTCTTGGACCTCCCAACCACCGTAGGGAGTACAAGATACTTCTCGTACTTGTCCACCTCCCTTACTTATAGCTGGTTCTTAATCATATCACGCCTTTCTTCTATGATGTTCGCACTGAAAGATACCTCTGTCTTCTCATAGTTGATTTTTTGCCCGGATGCCCTCTCGTATTGGCTGAAAATATCAACTAAAGCAGAGCATTCTTCTGAGGTAGCCCATGTGAACACAATGCTATCGTCTGTGAAAAGGAGATGAGTAACACGTGGTGCCCATCTGCAAATTCTTATCCCATGGATTCTGTTGACCTGTGCTGCTTTAGATAGAGAAAAAGAGAGTGCTTCAACACAAAAAGAAAGAGATAGGGAGAGATAGGATCACCTTGGTGAAGTCCTCTAGACGGGTTTGAAGATCCCCTCCTGCTACCATTGATGATGAACTTGTGGGAGACGCTAGTCACACACTCCATCACTTTATTCCTACAAGTATACGGAAACCCCATTCTCCTCATAACCTTTTCCAAGAACGTCCACTCCACCCTATCATACACCTTGCTCATATCCAATTTAAGAGCCATCAACCCTTCTTTCCCTTTTCTCCTATGCTTCATAGTATTGAACATCTCATAGGCAACTAAGCATTATCAGAAATCATTCTCCCGCCAATGAAGGCACTTTGATTTTTAGAGATAATCCCATTCATCAACGGTTTTATCCTGTTGGCCAGGACCTTAGTAACAATTTTGTAAGAAACATTGTACATGTTGATTGGGTAGTATTCAGATATTTAGACTGGGCTGTTTGTTTTGGGAATGAGGACAATATTAGTATCATTAATATCTTCAAGGCTCTCTTCTCCTTTCCACCATTTAGAAATGAATGACATCATGCTGAATTTAATAACCTCCCAAAACTTTTGATAGAAAATTGCTTTCATCTCATCTGGTCCTGGGGCCTTATTAGGATGCATTTGGTTGAGTGCTTGCCATACTTCTGACTCCGTGGGGGCCTGGTCTAAATCTGAAAAGGAAATCTCAGGGAGAACCTGTGGCAAGCTTTCAAGGAACTCCTCCATCCTGGATGGATTGGAACTAGATAAAAGAGAATTGAAATATGAGGAAATAATTTCAGCAATAGAGCCCAATTCTGTGTGCCAACTACCATCCTCCTTGAAGAGACTGTCAATAATGTTACGTCTTCGTCTTTGACTTGCTTTGTGGTGGAAATACTTTGTATTTCTATCCCCATCTCTCATCTCATTGGTCCTGGCTCTGGCTAACCAATATCTTTCCTCCATGCGCTGAAGTTCTTGCAACTCTTGCTAGCGTCTTGCATTCCTGTAACATGATACTAGATGGTGGCCGGTTTTGAGCACTACAAAGCTTCTTCTCCATCTTCACAATCCTCCTCTTAATGTTGCCAAATTTGTCCGCCGCCCACCCAGCAAGCTTTTCAGCACAAATCTTTGTCTTTCCATTGAGACCCAAAGTATCGTTGTTGTCCCAAGCCTGTTTAACCACCTCCTTGCACTCTGGTGAGGAGAGCCAGAAGGTTTCAAATCTGAACCTTTTTTCATAGCCTCCATTCCCATGTCCGTGTCTTTTTGCCCACAAAAAAATTTGTCCATGATCTGAATTGAGAATAGGGAAATTTTTAACTCTCCTGATGTTAAAGATACCACACCATTTCATGTCTGCCAAGAACCGGTCTAGCCTTTCCAGAATCATATTGTTCACTTGCTACCCTCTCTTCCATGTGAATTTACTCCCCGTAGATCCCATATCAGTCAGCTGACATCTGTCAATCGCCTCTCTAAAGTTTCACATCTACCATTCATTCCTTGGTTGTCCACCTTTCTTTTCAGTATGAGCAAGAATCTTATTGAAGTCCCAACCAAGCACAATAGGCCATCTAGATTGAGCACAGATATCCTCCATCAGCTGCCAAGTGTGATGCCTCTCGTGGGTAGCTACCCATCCGTAGATACCAACAAAACAGAAATAGTCGGGACTGCCCTCAACCCCAACCACAACCGAGATATGGTGATCTGAGTAAGACTTCACCATAACATCATCTCCCATCCACCTCAACCCTAATCCCCCTGCTCTTCCTCTACTATCAACACCAAAGCCCGAGTTGAAACCACACTTCCTCCCCACTGCCTCCTAGTCACCTCCTCTACACATAGTATCCATGACGAAGACTAAGTCAGACAACTCTCTCCAGCACCACCTCCTGAGAGAGTCAACCGTACCAGGGCTGCCCAAGCCCTTGATGTTCCAACATAAGGTTTTCATGGCTCTTCACGGGCCTGGACCTCCCCAGCGCCTGCTACTGAAAAGATAGGTGAATCAACAACAGTCTCCATTCTTATTCTTTCTCCCCACCCAAACACCCCTTCTGACTCTGCCACCTCCTGAGCCTCCTCCATTCCCCCTCTACTTCTTTCCCCCCTGCATGATCCTGCAACCATCCATCCCCTTTGACTTCCCTTGCCACCTGACGATTCCCAAATCTCATAACCCTTCTAACCCTCTTCCCCTTACCCCCACCCTCCTTATGCCTCCTCCCCTGTAACCCATACGAGTTAGCTACTGCCTTCATGAGAGGCCTCACCTCCTCAACAAGCTTGAAACCTCCTTCACCCGAGCACATAGGACCCTTCCCGTGAGGTCCCCCTTCAACCATGATCACTTGTCTGTGTCTACATAGAGCACCGTCACCCCTAGCATCATTAGGGTTTTTGGTTGCTCCAGTAGTGTCGAGCACGTCTGCCGTCAGAGAGGATGCACCGTCACCCTGCTTGCCTCAATGATCCTGACCTCCACCCGTCTAGTTGCGTCCCGTGTTCTCTGTCATCCTTCGGTTGTCCGGCTGGTGCGAGTCTATTGGAATTGAGCTAATGTCTCCCATCTACAGACCAGACCTTGCTTGCTGCCATCCTGGCTCCCTCTCTTTCGTCCGTCTAATGAAGACAACATCAAGGTCTTCCATAGATGTCGATTTGTCCGTCTCACCCACCTCCTCCGTCTCCTCTGCTTTGTCCTTGTGGATGTTATTGCCTCTATGTCCGCTGCTTGCCATGTTGTCATCCGCCGTCCGCCCACCTGACTTAGTCTGTGACGTCGCCGACCTAGATACAAACTGGATCTTGTTTCTTTCTTTGTCTTGCCCCATTAGTTCCTCCTTCATCGTGGTAGCCCACCTTTTCCTCAGGGATGACTCGATCCAAGGTCCCATATCCTTGGCGTTATCCCTTCCTTGTCTACTTCATCATCTTCCCTGCAATCCTTCTCTAGGTGGCCTATCACACCGTACAGGTAGCAAAATGTAGGAAGTCTCTTGCATCGAATATCTATCTCGATGACCTATCCCATTCTATCCCAGATCTTTTTCTTATGCATGATCGGTTTGGACACGTCGATCTCAACCCTAGTGCGGCAGGACGCACCCCATCCCACGTCGTGTCGGTCCACCACACATACCTATCCTATCTTTGATGCAACGACCCTGATGGCTTCCTCCGATCGGTAACCTAGGGGTAGGTTATAAAGCCGAATCTAAAATTTGCACAGGTTGAGCGTCATCTACGTCGGGACGTCCTCGACCTTGATATCTCGGACTACCAGTAGGTGATTATCAAAATTCCACAGACCCTCTTCGACCACCTTCTCCTTGTCTTTCCAATGGAGGAATTGGATGACGAAAAGGTTATTGGATATCTGCCAGAAGCTCGCTTCTCATCTCAAAGACCAGGAATTTGTCATGGTCCTCTTGAACGCTAGGAAATTGAACGACCTGATCTTCGTCAGCCTACCGACCAAGGCTAGGTCGATCTGTTCTCCATCATCTCCGGTAGCCGTCTCCTTTAGATCAAGAATTTCTGTTTCCTCTTCTTCTCTAACCCTAAGTTCCGCACAACGCTCCACAAGCTCATCCGCCATAGCACGGAGGGACCTGCAAACCTGCAAGAGGAAAGACGCCTCAGTGGCGAGAGGACCCTGAATCGTCGTCACCCAGAGAGAACCCTAAAAGACGCCTGACCAGGGAGTTCCTGGGAGAAAAGTTATTAGTTGTCTTATATATATATACACATATATATATATATATATATATATATATATACATGGAGTTCATTTATTTCCCGCGTGGGTAGCTACCTGTTCCAGATTTAGTTATTTTTATGGAGTTTTTTACTTTACACGTGTAATGGGTTACATTACCTTCCAAACTATTACTTTACATGCATAAATTGTTACATTTGTGTCCAATGTACAATTATATATTTATTCTAGAATTCTTACTATGTATTCTGTCCAATTTTAAATTTTGTAGTCGAATATTACTTTTTTGTTAACATAGTTACCTTTTTGTCCATAGAGTTACTTTGATGACCAAATAGTTACTTTTTGAATAGCATGGCTAGCGAATTCCAGGTTACCTACATGGGTATTAAAGATAAGCATATATATATATATATATATATATATATATATATATATATGTATCTATGTATATGTATATATATCTATATATATGTATGTATCTATATATATGTATATATATGTATGTATATGTATGTATATGTATATATGTATATGTATGTATATGTATATATGTATATGTATGTATATATATATATATATATATATATATATATATATATATATATATATATATATATATATATATACTAGTGAACGCACACGTGCACATGCACGTGACATATAAAAATTGTTGGAAATGTACGGGGAGAGGACTCGTCCGTAAAAGGGTCTCTACGGTAAAAGATATTTGTGTTAGTTGTTTGAAAGGAGAGAATCAAGGAACCGTTTCCGTGGGATGGAGAGAGAAATACAGAATTAAAGATAATAAAAGTTAATAGGAGAGTGTGAGAATAAATATTTGTAGGGGCAAAATTCCTTGAAAAAAGGAGAGAAGAGAGTGAATCAAGGAGAGCGCAGCATCAAACTCGCTCTTTTTATAGTAGTATAGATATATATATATATATATATATATATATATATATATATATATATATATATATATATATATATAGAGAGAGAGAGAGAGAGAGAGAGAGAGAGAGAGTGATTGAGTCAGGCTAGAATATGCTCAATTGTATCCAGAGGAGAATAAACTCAAGTAGTTTTTCATGATGCAATTTTTTTGAAAATATAATCTATTGATCTTCTTAAACATTTTTTAATATATCATATATAAAATTTGAGCCCATTTGGACATTTATAGCTCATGTTATAAAGACAACAAAAATAATACATTTCAAATTAGTTTTGTGCGTTGATTTTGTTACCCTCAAATGAGTGACTTACACTCATACAAATGGACTCAAATTTTGTATGTAGCCAAATTATAGTATGACAATGAAGATCAATGGTTTATATTTTGAAAAAATTAGTCTTGATATACACAGACCACTTGAATGTATAGTGCGATCTGTACACTCGAGTGTACTCTAGTCTGACACACACACTCTCTCTCTCCATATATATATATATATATATGTATATATATATATATATATATATATATATATATATATATATATATATATATATATATATATATATATTCAGGCTAGTGTACACTCGAGTGTCCCGGAGGCACCGACACCTCAGTCATTTTTAAAGATGGGGTAATTTTTTGGAAAATCTAAACCATTGATCTTCTTAAATATCTTAAGAACATACTATATAATAAATTTCAGCTCATTTGGACATTGATAGGTCGTGCATCTAAAGGAGTCAAAAATCATGCATTTCAAATTAGTTTTGTGCGTCAATTTTGTTGTCCTTGGATGAGTGACTTACACTCATCCAAATCAGCTCAAATTTTGTATGTGGCCTATTATTATTGTAACCATGAAGATCAATGTATAAAATTTTAGGAAATACATGGTCTAGATAGGCAAACACCATTGGGGTGTACAACGTGATCTGTACACTCAAGTGTATTCTAGCTTGACTCTATATGAGTGAAGTTGGAATACATTCGAGTGTACCGGAGATGCAATATATTTTTGTCATTTTTCATAATGAATGAATTATTTTGGAAGTATAAATCATTGTCTTCTTAAATATCTTGACAACATACTATATAATAAATTTCATCACATTTGGACACTTATAGGTCATGCATCTAAAGGAGGTAAAAAATCAAGTATTTCAAATTAGTTTTGTCGATTTTGTTGTCCTTGGATGACAAACTTACACTCATACAAATGGGATCAAATTTTATATGTGGCCTATTATTATTGTAAACATGAAGATTAATGGATTACATTTTGTAAAAACATGGTCGGGATAGGCAAACACCATTGGGGTGTACAGACTGATCTGTACACTCGCATGTATTCTAGTCTGATTATATATATATATATATATATATATATATATATATATATATATATATATATACTGGTAGGCGACAAGGAGTGGGTCAAGTGGTCAAGCATGGTGTCTCCTCATGAAGGGACACGGGTTCGAATCCCAGTTGCTATCTTGATTTACCACCCTCCCGAGCATTCGGCATCCACTACAGGTATGGGAGAGGGGGGGAGAAATCTTCCTCTCTTAGTCCCATATATATAGACATAGGCTGCAAGAAGCCTATGTCTATATATAGGCTTCAAGAAGCCATGGGCGTGGAGTTGGGCAAGTTCCCAACTAAATATATGGACTTTCCGCTTGCAGGTGGCAATTTACAAGTCAAATATTTTGTTGATTACATTGATAGACTGGATGAAATGACTCCATGTTGGCCTACCCAAAAAACATCTATGGCTGGATGGGCAACTCTCATTAGAGCAGCCATTGAGGGCCTTCTTATCTTTTAGGTACACCAAGGCAAGATACCGGGTGTTGTGCCTGATAGGATGGAGATGAAAATGGCAAACTTCATCTGGGCGGGTGAGTTTCATCCTATGTGCTATGCTAGGCTGGCTTTACCTAGAGATGAAGGTGGTATGTAGCTGAAAACACCTCAGGATATTGCTTGATGGGGAACTTTGAAGAGAATCATCTTGTATCAAACACGTGGCTCTGCATGGGGAAGATGGATGAGGGATAGATACCCACAGGGGTTGGATTTCCAGCCAAGAACCCGGGAAGGTTTGACACACACTATTCAAATGATGAGGAGCTTATAGCTGCAAGTGAATCATCTCTTTGTGATGAACCTTAGGGGGGAATGGCATATGATAAATCCTAAGGCTGATCTATGGGAAATAACAAGGACGAGAGCAGAAAAAGATGGGACAATGGAGCAAATATGGACTGGAAAACATGTTCCTAAATGGTCCGTGTGCATCTTTAAGATCTTACATGGTGCCTTAGCGACCTTGGACAAAGTGCAAAAATGGAACAACAATACATCTCCTATTTATTTTATGTGCAAAGAGGAAGAGGAATCCCATAACCACTTGTTTGGTGGCTCCAAATTCACTAAGGATGTGTGGGGTAAAGTATGCAAGGAGTTCCACCTGTAGAATGAGATGATTGATGATATCAAGAAGATGGTCAAGCATTGCAACAATGTTGATAAGAAGATGCTTTTGTTGAATGCCTTGTGTTACCACATCTGGACCGAAAGAAACGCACGCAAGCATGGAGGCATAGCTAGGGGTGTGATTACTATTGCTGTGAAAATTTGCAAAGGTGTAAAAAAGAAACTACGAATTAGCTAGATGTGTGAGTTACTCACGTGCGTGTTGTATAGCAAGTAAAGGGGCCATATGTAACTCTTGATCTCCTACAATTGTAGGGGGAAGTTAGAATATATTTACCTGATTCCGATACATATATAGAGACACACACATTAAATGTGTATATTTGTGTGTGTGTTTGTGTGTGTATGTTGATGTGTTTATGTGCGGGGTCACCCGCCACACTAAACCAGATTACTCAAAATCAAAATGTTGATCAAACACAAAGCAATCATATTACCAAAAAGGTACATAATTAAAACTAAAATAAACTTTTAAACATGTCAGAGAACATTTACACAAAGGTCTAACATCTTGTGTATATATACAACCATACTAGGTATATTTACATCTATTATGTGGTTTTAGCCACAATCTATATACAAAAGATATTTTCCTCATATTTACAACATGTACAAAGCAAAAGTACAATACCAAAATCTCAATTCGATGTGCATCATCTACAAAACTTCTTCATCCAAACCTAAGAGTACAAGGATGACTCTAGGACTCACTAAACAACCCACCAACCTTCTTCCTCTATAGATCTCCAAACTGGTCCTCACTACCACAGATTTGGCGGCACTGCTGACGTTCACCTAAAAAGATGTGGTGACCCACGACGTGAAATCCATGTCCCAGTGAGAGATATAACTTCTAAAATTATTTGTTTCTTATAAAAAGATTATTTACTTTATACAAGTAAAGCAGATAGTATTACAGAGTTGAAGGATTATATAATTTACACAAAAGATTAGACATAACTAGAATGATAGGTATAGTTGATTTCTCTTTTCACGTTACAATACATCTATAAATCAAAAGAATCATAGTAAGGGTCATTATCCAATGTGATTCACCAAATAACCCTAACAGTGTTGCTACATGGCTGAATTACATAAGTTATTATGTCCTTGGTAGTTTGAGGCGTACTACTCAAACTACTAGCTGACCAATGTAAATTCAAAATTTTCCTCATGCAAGATCAATGATGATTGAAATCCTAAGAAATCTTCTCCTCATTCAGTAGGAGTAACAACCATAGTGGCACATCAACGCAACTACTAAAATAGTCTAGTCCATCCTACATACACATGCCATGACACTAGAAACCAAGGTATGAACCCTCAAAATTTGAGTTACAACCATAGTTGTTCTCAACACATATCAACTCTGAGACATGACCTTAACCACTCTATAAATCCTCGGGATCTAGATGGAAAATATATACCTCCATGCACCCGCGTATACTCAACAATATATGACTACGAGATCCTCTTATAATTACTCGTTTCAATATCCAGTAAGTTCTAACACTAAGATAGCTCTACAGTCTTAGGGTGCTACATGATTAGGGTTATACTTGATTAATTGCATTGTTCAAGCATTTTGACTGCATTAACCAAGTTACAAGCATGATCCTAAAGTATGCTTACAAAATAAAATTGTAGAGTACAATTTCCATAGATATTAAATGTATGAAATCCATTCCGTGTTACTCCATCATGGTATATTCATCCATTCCCATTCATAAATAGGACTAGATCCCACATGAGGGTGAATAACGGCCCAAAATGTCATTTAGGCAAAACAATAATAAATTCATGTACGGACATCATTATCCTCTCGAACTTTTTTGAGATATTAACTAGTCATAGAAAAGTTATCACCAAAACTTTCACCATAAAATTCCCCGTCTTACATAAAAGTTATGGTATTTCCAAGAATTATGCATTTATATGTTCAAATCCTATTGAGCTACTTTCAATATTATGATGTTGTCCAATTATGATTTTAGCATCAAATAGTTAATAAAAGCATTATAACCACCATCGATTAAATACTATATTGTACATTTTAAGGTGTGGGTTGTACTTATGTATATCAGGTACTAAAACAAAACATATATGACATTTTTTAGAAGTCATAACACCAATATTTTTGGGTTTTAGACTTTGCATGTTTAAGGAAAAGCTCATTTACAGAAGAAGAAATGTTCATAGGGTTTAAGGAAAGCTTAACAACCTATATTATGATTGTTATTATATCTAATAGTGCAGAAAAGTCCATCTTTTCTCATATTACATATTTTCTAGAATAAGATTTACATATAACAAGTTATGAGTCGGCATGAAATGTATTAGAGGTTCTATCACTTGCCATATGGTGAATAAGAACGTCCAAACAATAAGTTGTCATGAAGAATAAAAGGTAAAACCCATGCTTTGCAATCCAAATTTCTAAGGTATCTCCTAACTTTAAGAACAAGGTAGACCTAGAGGAACAGTGAGAAGGAAGAGAGTCTTTCACCCATGTGTACACATTTCCAGCTAGGAACACCATACATTTCGTCCATGAAAGAAGAGAGAAGAAAGAAGACAACAAGAAGATGGGGTTAGGGAAGAATACCCTACGTGCACAAAGTAAGAAATTAGGTAAGAAAGCTTTGATCTATCCTAGAATATCTAGATCCAAGTTCTACAACAACAAGCAACCACAATCTAGCAAATCTTTGACCTCGAGAAGCTCCTCTATCAACTAGTGGATTCAGATGGTTCCCAAAAGTGAGAGAAGGAATGAGGTAGAAATGTTTGTTTAAGGCAAGAGGGGAGATGTATTTATAGCTATGACGAGAGAGAAAGGAAGTAAAAGGTCAACAATTGCTCTACCATCGGTCAAAGGTTAAGTTTTCCTTCTACTTGAACAACCAAAACCTCCATCAGTTTGAAGCTCTCAAGGAAAACCATTAGTTTGCACACACACTGAAACTATCAGTTGACAACCCTTAAGGAAAACAATTGGTTCACACACCTAGTGCAACCATTGGTTGACGTTCCTCAAGGGAAATCATTGGTTTACACACCCAGTGCAACCATCGGTTGACATTCCTAAAGGAAAACCATTGATTTGCACATCCAGTGCAACCATCAGTTGACATCCCCTAAGGAAAACTATTGGTTTACACACTCAGTGCAACCATCAGTTGACATTCCTCAAGGATAACCACCGACTGGCATTCCTCAAGGAAAACCATTGGTTTGCACACCCAGTACAACTATTAATTGACATCCCTCAAGGAAAACCATCATTTGGCACACCCAGTGCAACCATTGGTTGGTATCCCTCAAGGAAAATCACTGATTTACACACCCAGTGCAACCGTGGTTGGCATCTCTCAAGGAAAACCATCAGTTGTTGAACCCAAACAACCATCAGAAGGTGCAAATACCTTCACTTCCACACAGAACAAACATCAAGGGTTGATACCTTTATGCAACAAGTTTCCAAAGCATTCAAATAAGACATAATTTATTAGATTATGAAGAATACCATTAAGCAAAACATATATGTGCTAAAATTGCAGTGAGATAGCTAGAAAAATAATAATTGTATAAAGGTCACACAAGTACAAATATTTGCAAAAACTTAAGCAAACGAAGTCTGATTTGGACCAAATTTGAAATATATATTTTTAAATTGGTATGAAAATGTAATGTAAGGTTCAATTATGAAACTAAACACCCAATTGAATCAAACAAGCATGTATGAGTATAAAATTAGGTTAGGGATCTTACTATATATATACATATATATACACAATATGTATAAAATCAATCTATAAATCTGCATTGATTTTAATAGTTTCTTACAGCCACACAAAAAAATGTACATCAACAGCATAATCACTAAAAGATATGAAATAGATAACTAGCCATATATATTACCTTCACCTCTGCGGATGTCTTTTCTGTAATATCAAACAAATTTATAAATGGATGCATTATTAATTGTCTAAGTGAGAACATATTGAACAACTAAGGAAATCTATGTACATTAAATGAATTCAATATAGAATGTATTGCACTTTTACAAATGAAAGTAAATTAGAGAATAATAAAAAAAAGTATACATAATCAACTTTTCCTCTTTTTGGCATTCCTTAAAACTACTTGTTTTGTATATATAAAAGTAGAACCCATAATGTTACAAACACGTGCATGACTCATCGACCATACCTCACGATTTTATGAACGACCCTAACACAACAACACAAACTAGATCCAACGATTGGCCAGAAGGGTGTCTCCAACCTCCTCACATGATTCCCGCTTTTTGTTACTATTGTGGATTGTACTCAACACTCACAAAACTCACATTCACACTCACTTTCACCTCATAATTTCTCCTCACTTCGATTTGGCGTATCATCTCCCCTATCCATCATATTACAAATGACATCTCATGTCCAAGGATTTTTTGTTTGAAAAGATTTTTTCTTCTTTTTGAAGAGATTAAGATTTTACAGTAAAGATTGTTTGATGAGAGAGATCATTTGAAAACCATCTGGGATCCTTGGGATCATAAGAGATCATTGGAATGATAATATTGTTTCTTTGAGGTTGTTTGATATCATATGAGATTATATGATAGTTGACTTGAGATTGATGTCAACAAACAGCGAACAATCTTAAAGCATAAATCTTTCAACAATTTTAGAATTAACAAAGCATGCAAAAATCTTGACATTGTAAAAAAACACCATATGCATATGTAGAGGATAAAAGCCCTTTTATCCCATGTGTTTAGATGTGATTTTACATCCTTAAGTATTATTGGCATAGGAGGGGTTGGTCCTTATCTTCTCTATGGCGTGATGGCGCTTACTGTGGGGGTAACATGGGTTCTTTAGATATGGATACTGCTCCTGATATGCCTAGTGACTACATCAGATACAATCAATTGTCAGTGATGGGAGAGGGGGTGTTTTAAAGGCTTTGGACATCTAGCTTAGCACTATGTTGGTACCTTTACTAGCATCCCCAAGCAACTTTAACAGATCCATGTGAATGTTGACAACCTTTCCATCATGTATGGATTTGTAAGTGTGTAATATGCAAGTGTAAACTTTTAATATCTTATGGAGCAAGTCCACAATATAGAGCATGAAAGATAACAATAAACGTGTAAGGAAATAATCATACAATTATTAGGAAATAAAATATCTTGCTCGTCATGAAAACCTTTTCATCCCTTTTTCCTATCCTTTCAAACAAAAAGGCAAAAAGAATTTGAATAAAAAGAAAATTAAAAAAGACAAGGAAAATAGAGGCTAAGCATAAAAGGGACTCTGGTTAGAAAATGTGGCAATATTGTACTGTTGAAAATCAAAGCGATAGGATAACCATAGTGCTGGAAAAAAATTCACTTAGAGAAATAGGATTTACAGACTTTACCTAGATCTAGGCAATCAACATGTGGCGGGAAAAATCCTTTTCTTTTTGCTATTGGAACAAATAATTTTTCTAGTTTTTGTTTTTAGGGGAAAATACTATTTATACCAGAGGATTGTGTCAATTTGCAATTTTTTTAGAAAAATTCTGATTTCATCAAAAACAAAAAGAATGAAAAAAATAGTGAGAAATTTTTTTACGGGAAGATTGCACCAATTCACAATTATTTTTTATGGAAAACTTTTGATTTCATTGAAAACAGAAAGAACGAAAGAAAAATAGACCAAAAAAATAAACTTCCATCGATTGAAAAAACATGAGATTAACAAACTCGAATTGTTGGCTATCCTCAATGGAGTCGTCAATCTATTGTACCCAGCCCAAATAATCCAATTGGATCCTACTATTGTAGAAACAATGAAAAAGCAAAAGTAAATGATATATTAAAACATATTCGAGTCTTCACTTGATTTTATTCGTAAAATAATAAAAAATGTTAATAGGTGTTTAAATCGGTAGGAAAACACCAAAAAAGACAATTTTGACTCTACTTAAGGGTGGATAAGAAAGGTATGTATTAAATTATAGATTGTAATTGATGATCATATTACAAGTGTGGAAGGTGTTAGAACCTCCATATCACATGATAACGATATTTTAACCATTTTAGTCATATCATATTAAAGCAATAGTGATCAAGGTTTTTGTTAATGAAAATGAAAAAAAATGGTAGAAAAGTACTTTTATGTTGGCGGACCTTTGGGGATGGAGATGACTGTGGCTTTCACATCATTGGTGTGTTGTCATCCCAATCACCTTAGGACCTCTCATGGTGGAGATCCATTAATGGAAGTTGGGATCGATGCATTGGAAGAGAGATAGGCGACAATGACTAGATTCATTAGAGAAAGATCATATCTTTGAAAAAGTGTGCAAATATGAATAGTTCAGGTAAAAACTTACAGTGGCTGTGAATTTCACTAGAGTAAGTGTGAAGACCAACACCACCCTAAACAAGATTACTCAAAACAAAATACTCGATCAACTGCTAATAAAACATATAGATAGAAAAGTGGAATAATTAGAAGTGATTCAAACATAAACTATGTTCTAAAACATTTGCATAAAGGTCCAATCTTTCCATGAGATCATATACCATATTAGGTATTTACATGTGAGTCCAGTGGCATCTGCACAACGTGTATATGAAAGAGATGGTGTTCCCATATACATGGCTTATATATATACAACCATAGGCATACTGCTAGAAACCACATAGCGATACACAAATCATCTACAAAACACATACCATTCCTAGATCTGAGAGTAGAGGGATGACATTAGGACTCTACTACCACACCTATTAACAACAACTACTATCCAAACTTCAACCTCTACTGATCTCCAAGTTTCTCCTCCTCAATAGCACGATCATGACCACATCATCGAAGACCACCTGAAAAGATGTGGTGACCTACATCGTGAGATCAACGTCCAATGAGAGATATAACTCTCCATAAGGATTATTAGTTATAGTAGGTTATTAAATTTAGCAGGTAAATAGACTAAGAAGTTAAAGCAAGTTAAATAGGTAAGCATAGCATCATGCATGATTAACCAAGTATGTGAAGGAAATAGATAAATCGATCTCTTCGACTAGTTGGTTACTCAGATTGCATTATATAACAACTAATGATATAAGAGACAAGACAAGGGTTAACATTCAATGTGAAGCACATTCAACCCTAGCATATATGCTACACAGTTGTATTAAAAAATTTATTAAGCCCTAGAGAGTTTGAGTTGTACCACCCAAAGTCGAACTAACCACTGTGAGGTTAAAATCAATTTCGTACAAAAAATAGGAGAATCGGAATCCTAAGATCTCATCCATGCCTGGTCAGTACGGGTCCAATGGAGTGACATATCAGTCAAACTACCAACATTGACACATAGTCAAGCTGATAACACCTAGTATGCCCTTCGTACAAGTCACGACACTAGACACCAGGGGATACAAAACCTTACCACCAAGGTACAAGAGCAGTGATACACGTCATTTGCACACCAATTCACTAGAATGATTATCCTAGAGTTTAATACTTTTTTATAGTTAAGACTAGTATATAAGGGTCAATCTTATAAGACAATGTTTTTAAGATTCGTATTCTTTTAATCCCGTTTGATTTTTGAAATTATTTCTTTTTTTTGTATTTTTGGAAGATTTATAGAAAACAAAATCCGATTTGACGGGTTTGATTAAACTAATGAAAGAAAGTAAAGTGCAAGAAGAATAAAAGATTACACTACTACAAGGAAAGAAAAATATTATTCTAAGATAAGAGAGTAAAGGAAGAAATTTATTAGCACACAAGATTATCTAAACTAAAGTAAAGTGCTAAAATTAAAAGGTGAATTGAAGCAAGCATTTAAGAATGGTTTGAAATTAGGAAGGAAGACATTGAGGCTTAGGGGTTTCACCACCTTAGCCTGTGAAAATATAATCAAGTGATACACGACAACAAGATAGAAGCAGATATGTGATTTATCCATAAACAAAATGCAAAAGAGGAACTCCATGTGAACCCATTGGTCCTAGTGGTCATGTATCTTAGTTCTTCATCTTGAAGAGGATTTTTCCAAGGTCGCACCCAAATCATCGTGAAGTCGATTTAGGCTTTCTAAATCTAGGGTTCGATAGTCACATCCGTCAGGATAAACAAGCAATTGAAATGATTAATTACTTCATTTAAATCTATAATTTCTAAACTAAAAACCATCTGTCTAAAGTAGTCGTGTAAAAGCTCTGTCTGATTAATACATGGCTAAGGGGCTACTCCCCTCTCCTCGATAAGAAAACTACTCACTACTCATGATGAGGATGGGAGAAACAAGGAAAGGAAGCAAAGGAGCCATAGACCAAAATTCCAGAATCTCCATAGAGTCCAAGACGGTGAAAATTAAATGACTTGTTTGCTTTTTCTCCTGCTCAAAGATGAAAATACGAGAAGAAGAACTAGAAAAAGAGAGATTTTAGATGTAGAATAAAAGAACCAACTTTATTGCTTTTGAATGTAATATTACCCTAGAAAGAAAATAACAAATTTTTGCTACTAATTGCATAAAAAATGGGATCCTTTACTTAGTGGAGTCCCCCCTCCTTTTATAATGGAAGGAGTGATGGAAACCCTGAAAGGGGGAAAGAAACAAATAAGTGATGGCTACTAGAAAGTGTTGTCTGCTCACTACGAAATGCTCATCTTGTTAAGCGAGAATATCATTTCGTGATGGCTAGGTGTGTGCCTAGAAGATTCGAGTCAAAACCCTAACAAGGGTTATGGCGGCTGAAGTCTTGGGCCCTAAGCAATGACCAAGACAATCGTCTGGACCAGTGGAATGCTCGTTCTAGGTGTGACGTGGTGAGGTCTTGATGTAGTGATTGAACCCTAGTGGCGGTTCCCCATCTCACATTTCTTGGTCTCAAAGTAAGACCTCAAAATGAACATTTAGCTAATTGAGGCACTCATCTCACGCCGCCATGCGTGTAAATAAGATGTTGAAACCCTAATCACGTGGTTGGATGCCTTTTTTGTGATGCGAGGCTAGCTCCATGAGATGATCATCTCACTATGTTGAGAGGACCGTCTCTCTAAGGTGAGACGACTGTTTTTCTTTCTAAATGGTTGATTGAGCCAAGGCTAAGGTTGTCGTCTGAATCTGAAATGAGGGTCTTCGTGGGTGTGAGCCGACCATCTGGGACTAGTGAGATATGTCTTGCTAACTTAGAGGGTCAAAATGAATTTGGAGAAAATCCCTACAATATTGGAGAAAATTTGGTAAGTATTTGCATAAATAAATCAAGAATTGGGTAAATTATATTTTAGTCCAAAATTATTAAAAAGGAGAAAATCTAATGAAAATAACTATGAAAAAATGTGCAAAAAATGGATGAATATGAATTCATCAAAATACCTCAGACTTGAATCTTTGCACGTCTTGAGCAAATTAAATTACAAATAAACTCCAATTTATACTTTCAAAATGCCATCCTGACCTTAGTAACATTACTATAGTCCTCACCTCCAAATTTTGGCCAACTGACCCAATCTCTTAGAACCACATAGCATAAAGTTATATATTCCCTATCAAAACAAATGTCATGTCTTGCTTCTAAAATGAGAATTTGTAGAAAAATAGGCTTCCTCTTACTTTTTCTTTGACACTCTCAAATTCTGATTTTTTTTGTAAGTTATTTGCCCAAGAACAGGAAGAAGGAGGGTGTAAACAAAGAAGGAAGTAATATAAAAAAATTGATCCCTCCTCTATTCGACTCGGGATTTGGATTTTGTGGAGTTGTGGCTACATTGGTCACAAAAAAAATTTCTTGTGCGCTTTGTTACCTTTTTGATGGTACACCCATTTGTGGAGTATGGAGTTCATTTTAGGAAGCATGCCACCCCAGACTTGATTTTTGTCCGGTGGTGATTCTTTGCTTCTCTTTTTTAGAAGAAAAGTAGAGGGAAGGAAACGATGATCTCGTGCTTCAATTTCAATATTTTTTCTTCCATATTTTTTTTCTTCAGAGAGTGTCATTTCTCAAGTTAGAATATTCCTATAAATCACATCTACAAGTTTTATAACAAGATAATCTATTATTTGAGAATAGAGAAAAATTATGCTTGGTTCTGATTGATTCCATATGACTTGCCAACTATTCCAAGAAGAAATGTTATTTAGGGGTCCTAGGTGATATATTGGTTTTAGACATGGCAATTTGTAATAGATTTTTCAAAAAAGCTTCACTAAATTCAAGGGGGTACAATGATAGATGACTATTCAATGGATGACTAAGTAACAACCTATACAACTTAATAAAATAGAAAATGAGGGCCGATTAGATAAAGGCCATAACTAAAGTAGAAACATGCAAAAATATAAAGAAGTAAAGACAAATAGTGAAAAGAAATAGGGGGTGGAAAAGATCATACCACCCACCCCCACCCTGGACATAGATTTTTTCTCGTCTAGAGCAAAACTTAAATTGGATATGAAGGGAAGAGAATCACTGAGGCAGTGGAAAATGTGAAGACGATGGAGGGTTGTAGTAGTAGTTTCCCTAATAAGGGGAGTTGGGGTCAAGGTAAGCATGATGGCCCCATAATCCTCATACTGAGGTCTTCTGGCATCGTAGTGGCCCTGATGCACATGCCATGACTCGTGGGAGCGTTGCATTAGATACATGTGGTTGAGCTGATGACCTTGACGTTTGTGCTCTTGCTGAATGTCCTCCAACTGGTTGTGGATTTCATAGAAGCCATAAGGCTCCTCAGGTCCTTCCTCATTGCTTTGTTGTCTCCTTGTGTGGCATCGTGAAGGTGGCGGTGGTGGACCAGTCTCGTCACCATGTGCCTCCATGAAGACACTTGTCCTATGGGTTGTGGGTTCGGGGACATCATATGGATTGGGATGCTCCTGGAGGAAATGTTGAATGTGAGTTGGCAGGTCTGTCAGATAAAACATTAGATTTGGATCCGCAAATTGGGCATGTTGAGGAATATCTAGACCAAGGGCTATGCCTTTGAATGTCAAGTAAAATACATCCCTGGTTGCTCCATAATTGATGAACTTACAATCATTCAGATTTGTGAGGTCGAGCAGATGATGCACATTCTCCAGTGGTGGAAAAGGGATGTGAGTGAAGCCTAAGAACTTGGCCACTATAGTAACAACATGGCCAATACATATCGAGGAAGAAGTGTTGCGGGTAGCTTCATAGTTGAGATGTGAAATCATAACATTCCCCCAAATGAAAGGCTCCTCATTCATCAGACACCATAAGATATATAGGTCGATGTAGGTAACTACTCCTTGGGTTCCCTCCCTGCTAAATATAGTGCATGCTAGGATACGATGAAGTTAGCACACCACAGGTTTGTTGATGCTAGATGCTTTTGCACTGCTGGGTATCTTGGGCGGGAGACTCGTGATGTCTGCCCAAAATTTCTCCATGTTGTAGGATTCATGATAGTCGTCATGGCGGAGACTCATGCATTGAGATAGACAATTGAACATGCCTTCATCGATGATGAGGGAGGTGAATTGGAGGGTGGAGATCTCCAAGCATTCCTCAAAAATCCAGATTTTACAGCTAGAATTTCCTTCAGAGTAGTGGTAATGGTGAAAATTGGACATGAACTCAAGGGTGAGATCACTATACACTAGAAGAATGCAGTAGATGAAGGTCACAATGTGGCTGCATTGAAGAATCTTGTCAACCATCATTTTGATGCCAAGTGCAGTCAAAGTAGGGCCACATGCCCATCTTGGGAGGGAAACACCAACTAAAGATAATCGTATGAATCTCTCAGAGTGCTCATTGCTAACAAGCTGAACGTAAGTTCTAGGATGTAGAGCGATGCAAGAAAATAAAAGGGTGGTGGAATCAGGATCATGGTGTGATTGGGACCATTCACCTACGGCCTCGTCGATGAGCCTATCCATGTCATGGATATCCTGGAGTATCTCCGCGACCACCTCGGGGGAAGATTCATTGGTAGGCTCTCATATATGAACACCTAGTACAGAGTGGGATTGGTGAGGTGGCTCACGCGAGGAGGAAGTGAAGGATTTCCCCTTGTTCGTCTGAAAGTGGTTAAACATGTTTGCAGGATACATGAGGCGAGATGGGCGTCTGAGGAATTGAGACTCTCGGTTGGACTCTTAAAACAATCTAGTAAGACTCCCAGACGATCATCCGGTGGTAGGTGCTGGTGCGATGCAAGCTGATATTGCTGGGTGCCCGATCATGAGTCGACCATCTCGGGAATGAGATGCTTGTCTGGTGTTAGGAATGACAGAGCACCATATTGCAAAGGTTGGGCAACACTGACAGTGGTAGTGAGGAAGAAGAGGGGTTGTGGTGCACAAGAAGACCTCGTTGACGGTGAGACAGTCGTTTGGTACTAGAGCATTGGTCATCGAGGAGAATAAGCAAGTGGGAAGGAAAAGAAGGGGTGCACGATATGACCTACCAATCATCGAGGGGAAGCAAGGTTGTCATCGGGGAGAAGTGAGGCGGTCGGTTGGGCTCTGAGGTGACAATTGTCTCCTACACCATTGGTTCCTAGACGCATGGGATGAGGTGTCGAGATGACAGATCGCACGGATGAGGCAGGCTTCTGATGCGGCGATGACGATCGACGGAGTAGATAGGGCTCAGGGAGGATATGGAGGTTTTTTGGGGGTGAAATGTCTCCTCCCCAAACATTTATTAAATAGGCCCCTGGGGTGAGAGACGATCAGTTGGAGCACTCTAGACGTCCGGTTGGAGTTGTTCGATGGTCAAACAGTGAGTTGAATGTGCTGTGGATGTTGAGATGGAAACATGTTTGAATGCACATCGAAGCAGGTGAAATGATCAACTCACACCTCCAAAATGATCAGCTAGTTTTTTGAGGCGCCTTTTCAAATTTCAAATTTCGATCAATCATCGTTGTTGGAGCAGCCATCTGAAAGGCCGAGATGAGTGTCTCACCTTTACCATATGATCGTCTGGAGTGTGGAAGATGGTTGGCTATCATCAAGGAACCACATGTTGGATTACCAACCTTTCATTTTAGTGTCTGAAAAGTAAACAAATTGTTAGGTAAGACAACAAAAAAAAATTTAAAAAAAAGATTGGATTGCCTCCCAATAAGCGCTTTATTTAATGTTGAAGGCCCGACAAGACTAGATCATGGAGCAGTTTCAGGCTCGGGAAGAGAAGGTGAGGTTTCATACAAGTTGAGGTCTTCAAGTAAGGAGAGTTGATGTGCCTCAGAAGATAAAATATCCTCAATGGTGATATACCGTTTAATCATATTTCCATTAACCTTAAATTCCCCTAAAACCTTGTCCCAAAGAAGAAAGGTTCCATGAGGGTAGGCACGCTTGACAAGGTAGGGCACATACCATTTAGATTTAAGTTTTCCAGGGAAAAGTCTTAATCTAGAGTTGTACATTAGAACTTTATCACCCTACCTAATGTCCTTTCGCCTAATATGACCATCATGCCGTAGTTTGGTTTTGTCTTTATAAATCCTAGCATTTTCATAGGTGGTCATTCCGAGCTCATCTAACTCTTACATTTGCAAAAAGTAGTTTTCACCTCCAGCAGTTAAGTCAAAATTAAGAGTTTTGATGGCCCAATTGGCCTTGTGCTCTAATTCTATGGGTAAATGACATGAATTCCAATAAATGAATTTGAAAGGAGTGGTTCCTATGGGAGTTTTATGGGTTGTCCTATATGTCCACAAGGCATCATTGAGTTTTATAGCCCAAATAGTCCTAGTGCGATTTACTTTTTTCTCTAGGATGGACTTGATTTACCTATTTGACACCTCAACCTGACCACTAGTTTGATGGTGGTAAGGGGTGGAAACCTTGTGATGGACTCCATGCCATTTCAACATGGACTCGAAACTCTTCTCTAGGAAATGGGAACCTCCAGTAAAAACGATGGCTTGGAATCACATGTTTTGTGGGGATGGCTTCAACCCATTTGGAAATGTAGTCAATAGCCACCAAGATATATTTGTACCCATAAGAAGAAGGGAACGGGCACATATAATCTACCCCCACATGTCAAAAATTTCAATCTCCTGCCAAGAAGTCATGGGCATTTGGTCTCTCTTAGATATGTTGTCAGTCCTTTGACATTCATCACAAGCAAGGACAAAATGGTATGAATCTTTGAATAGAGTAGGCCAGAAAAACCTAGATTCTAAGACCGTTGTAGTAGTTTTCTGAGAACCCATGTGCCCTCCAGTGGGGCCAGCATGGAATTTCTCAAGTATGTCATGATCCTCTTCCTCAGCAACACAACTTCGATAAAGTCCATCTGAACATAATATAAAAAGATATGGATCGTACCAATAATATAGTTTTACATCATGCACAAATTTACCTTAGAATGTCCCTTATATTCGGGGTGCAATACATGTACGGTTAGAAAAATTACATAATACACAAACCAATGATATTGGGATTCCATCTTTAACAATTTATCATCAAGAAGGGAGTCATTTATGGGTATTCCTTCATCATCGAGGAAACCAAGGTGGCTAAGATGGTCAGCAAAAACATTTTCACATCCCTTTTTATCTAAGATCTCTATGTCAAATTCTTGATGTAAAAGGACCCAACAAATAAGGCAAGGTTTGGCATCCTTTTTGGTCATCAAATATCTAATGGTCGCATGGTCTATGTAAATAATGACTTTGTAACATACCAAATATGAGCGGAATTTGTTAAAGACATATTCTATGGCTAGCATTTCCTTTTTAGTAGTTGTGTAATTCTGCTGGGCTTCATCAAGAGTTTTAGATGTGTAGTAAATCACATGGTGCTTTTTGTCAACATGTTGTCCTAGAATAGCACCTAAAGTGTAATCACTCGCATCACACATTAACTCAAAGGGTATGGACCCGTCTAGGGCCCTGATGATGGGAGTAGAAATGAGGGCATCCTTCAAACAAAGAAAATTGGCCATGCAAGCTTTATCAAACACAAAAGGAGTGTCTTTTTGAAGGAGATTAGTTAAGGGTTTGCTGATCCTAGAAAAATCACGGATGAAATGCCTATAAAAACCCTCATGCCTAAGGAAGGCACGAACATCCTTGACGGAAGAAGGTGGTGGGAGTTTTGAGATAACCTCAATCTTGGATCTATCCACTTGAATGCCACGGTTTCTCACCCTATGGCCTAAAAACATTCCTTTAGTCACCATAAAGTGACACTTCTCCTAATTTAGGATCAAGTGTGCTTCCTCACATTTTTCCAAAACCAAGGATAAATGATGGAGACAAGATTCAAAACTATCTCCATAGTCGGAGAAATCGTGCAAAAAAACCTCCATGATGGTTTCGGTCAATCCATCGAATATAGCGGTCATGCACCATTGAAAGGTGGTTGGAGCATTTCACAACCCGCATGGCATTCTCCTGAATGCATAAGTTCCAAAAGGGCAAATGAAAGTCATTTTCTTTTGGTTATCTAGATGAATGGAATTTTGATAGAAACCTGATAGCCATCAAGATAACAAAAATATTGTTGATAGGCGAGGCGCTCTAGTACTTGATCCAAGAAGGTAAGGGGGAAATCATCTTTCCCAGTAGCCTTATTCAGTTTCCTATAGTCAATACACATCCTCCACCCAGTGACAGTGCAAGTGGGAATAAGCTCTCCATTGTCATTTTTCATGCCAGTGGTACCCCTTTCTTAGATACAACCTGAACGAGGCTGACCCAAGGGGAGTTGAGATGGGGTAGATGATCCCTGAAATCAAAAGCTTGATAACTTCTAGACACACAACCTCTTTCATGTTGGGATTCAATTTCCTTTGAGGGTCTCTAGAAGGTTTGTACTCTTCTACCATAGAAATTTTATGCATGCAAATGCATTGATCTACTTCTGTCGAATCAGCCATCTAGAATCCTAAGGAAGATTTCCCCTTCCTAAGTTTAGTCATTAACTTAGTTTCCTATTCATGGGTGACATCAGATTTAATGATAATAGGATAAAGCTTTTTCTCATCAAGGAATGCATACTTCAGACCTTCAAGGAGGGATTTCATGTTAGGTACCTTGGGGGTTTCATGTTTTGCATCTACAATGGAGACCATTTTTAGGTCTCCAAACTCCTCATCATGAATCTCCATAAAGGTGTCGAGATGATGTATGAATTGCTCCAGTTTCTCATCTTCAAAACCACAATTAATAGGGGTCACAAGGGCATTTTGGAGGGAATCTTCAACTAATTCCCATTCTTTTCTCAATTGTTGCATCTTCTCAATACAATCAATAAGATATACCTCTTCTTGGAGGCTTGGTCCATGCATGCTTTCAAATATGCTAAACTTTAGGGTTTGTTTTCCTAGGTGAAAGAAAATGGTTCCGGCCTCGACATCAATCAAGGCACGAGCGGTGGCCAAAAAGGGATGACCAAAGATAATGGGGTACCTTCAGTCTTCTTTTATGTCCATGATGACAAAGTCACATGGGACATAGGCATCCTTCCCAACTCTAACAGGCTTGTTTTCAATGAAACCCATGGATTTTTCATGGATGAGTAAGCTAATTGGATGGTCATGGCGGTTGGGACAAAGACTATAGGGCATAGTAGAAATACTAGCACCTATGTAACATACTCAATTCCAGGCACATAGGCTAATCCTCTGTTCTTCTAGGCCCCTATGTGATTGTGTGGATATCCAATCTTTTTCCCCCTTTTCAGTTAACTACCTACTTAATATCTATATTTCATTGTGTTAGAATTTAGACCAAACCACATTAGGATCTAATGACCCTGTTTGACTGACTGGGGTTCCTTAGAAATGAAATCATAAGGATATTGTCGCCATAATACCTACATTGGGAATTAATTAGTAGTAATACTAACCTATATGTATTGAACAAAATAATGAACACTAGAATAGACTTGGCATCTTATAAGGACTAACTACGAGATTATAGGTATGGACTCTCAAATTTGATCATGTAATTGAAATTAAAAGCCTTAATTAGGGATTTAATGCACCATGGTAGAATTAGGACCCTACAAACCTCAGAATCTAAATCTAATACTATAATTGGGTTCCCCATGTCATTATTATCTGACCCTCAAATTTGGGGTCATTTGGATGTTAGATACACCCTTAAATAGACCCTAGGGGATAAAGTGTAAGTAAACATAAGGTTTTCAACAAATTTATTGGTCACACATTGAACCAAGGTCCAGGGTTGGTTTATTTCTTTTGTCATGAACCAAACATGAGTCGGGTAACCAGTGGGAGACCTCATCTTCCACCTCTGACTTTCCTACGATCGTGAGACTATATCAACGCCGCGACTTCTACCAGTCTTTCCTTGCGTTACACTCAGTTGTTTCTCGTGATTTATATGCCAACAAGTTCGTCTTCTCTATCTGAGCTCATTAAACCATAGATACCACTCTCTCTCACTATATACATAATTTAACCATTTTCATATTCACTCCTCCATGGCCGCCCCTTTTGAAAACTAGTAACGCCCCTCTATGCCAGATCGTAATGGTTCATTTCTATCCAGAAACCCTTGTATCATCCTCCTTCACACTTCACCATGATCAATTGGCTCGAACTACCTCAGGATAACTCTACTAGATTGAGTTTTCCTCTCCAGCAATCTCCTCACCATCCCAGTGACTCGCAACTTCTCAGTCCAATAGAATGTGAGGTAATCATCAAAGAGACCCCCTCTTTCATTTTGTGTATTTGGTCTGCCCTGAATCCTTCTGTATCTCCCGGTCGACAAGGCTCTCTGTGACCATCTCATACATGGTGGTCAGTGGCCATGGTAACCTTGGTGCTCCGGCCCTAGAAAGATCTCCATGGCATCTCGAGTTCACCAACGAACCCCCTGTGATGTATACAACTATAAATCATCTTCGTGCGTGCCCTGGTTGCTCTGATGAGCATCTCAATTTTCCTTTCCATTGGAGCTGTCATTCCCTATGATGGGTCTGCTCTGTGTTTTTTCACCTTCGTTAGAATCCCCTAACTCACTATGATTCAATGTGTATGCTTGTGATTACCTTGCATAGCCTCGTTCCTTCTTAATATTGACCCACCGAACTGATTCTGAGCAAGCAGGACTGAGATACATGAACCTTCTTTTTGCCTTTTGGCCACCCCAGAATCAGTTCTGATGCTAGTTAAGATCGTAGTGGTGAGTTGGAGCCATCAAATTGATGCCCTGACCATGAAGGGGTCTGTCTTGAGTACCCTCTGCTGATCAAAGATTTTGTAGGAGCCTAATGACTCGAGACCTAGGGAGATGAATCCCTGTGACAAAAGCCCAGTCTCGCCCACAATGGCCATATGATTCATGTCACACCTATGAGGGTAAAAGCAGTATTTTGTTTAACGTTGATCTTTTTTGACATCAGAAATCACCTACTAGTATCTCTAAAGTTCACGTGACATCTAGCCTTTGATCTGCATTTCCATTCAGAGGCAAAACCGTCATTGGATAATTCATTTTCTTATTTACTCAGAAATTGCTTGAACTTGTAAAACTCATAAGTCTTTATTCCTTGTCCAAATAATAAATATAAATACATTTTTGAAATCATAAAAATGTGGCTGATTTAATGGCATTGTTTCACGATCAGATTTCCAATCTACAATAGGGTCAATTTCTAATCTAGGAATTTAATGCACATTATATTAATTAAATGCACATACATTGTAACTAGGTTGAGACAACCCTAACCCTATGATTAGGAGGTGTTATTGAATATATAGGTCTAAACATAAGGTATGTACATCCTCTATTTTATTTTGGGCATTATTTGACTAAAACCTACTTTCTTTTAATGAGGCATCTCTTGAACTCTTATTCCACTTGAGAATTCGATTGTTGGACATTCATAATTACTTATTTGAATTCATTTAAAAATTTTTTATTGTTGAATTACTCTATCATAATGGTTCTTTGGACCCCTCTTGTTATAACTACCGTTTTATATGAAATTGATTGAAATACTAGTCTTGCCTCTCCATTTTATGCATGCTACATGTTTGACTAGAATATTTAGAATAGTGTACAATCCTACTTATATAGGGTGTGCATTTCTGCCTAGGGTGTGCGTTTCCACCCTTATTTATTTCAGGCCATGATCATATGGTGTTATGGACCTATTTTAGGTATATTTAGTCTACATTGTTATGCATGCAAATGTTTATTGTTTCAAACTTGAATTGTGGTTGACTGTTATGGCAAGGCACTTTTATTCTCATAGTTGTAATTTGAATTTTAATATGCCTCATTTCTCTTATTATATTTCTTTTGAACTTACCTAACTTCAAATAGCCCCTACTTATGGACATCTCTTTTGGTACTTTTAACCCAATATAATGCCCAAAGTGTTTTATATATATGTACATACTCAGCCTTTGCTGACCCTATACTTTGTTCCCTATTTCTTAGGTGATGTTCCCTTCCACCTAGGTGTATGTACATTATAATACAAAGATGCACAAAGATCATATGATGGGTATTGGAACTAAGGATAGTTTGGAATGGCTGGGTTGCCCTCTGCATAATGTCTAGCATGTGTTTAGATTTATAAGATGTATACCTTTTTTACTTTGTTATACCACCTTTTATGGAGAGGAATAATTGTAAATGAATCATCATGTAACTTTGTAATAGTTTATGTTTCCACATCTTATTCATCATTGTTCTCTATTTCATTTACCATTTGAATAATGAATGAAATTTCTCCTTCCCAACATACCTTATTGTATTATCGGGTTGGTTGGACTTATTCATCAATTTAGTGAAGAGTGGGTCCCCTCTTAGGTCTCACTCTTTACAAAATGGTATCAGAGCCAAAAGCAGTCGGTAACTGTACTATTTCAAGTTATCCTGTAATGTTCCTTAAGTAGGTTGTTAAGTGACCCTTTAGAAGTTTTGACATACCTATTTCTTGGTTTTGGAATGCCAAATAGGGTTTTAGTCCCTTCTCAAACTGGTCACTACATATTCCCACACCACATCAGTGACTAAGCCTTAGTTTTTGAAAAATCTTAATACCCCTAGTTTCTCTAAGGAGGTTATGTATCACTACATTGGAACGAACCCGTTTAGTGATTAATTCATATCTTCTAATTTCTGTAAGGCTAGATAAACTAATACTAACTATAGGTTTTCATGTGGTATACATATCTAGGCTTAACCATAGTTCGCTTTGTCGACCCTTTTCCTTAATGTTTTCTAGCATGCCTTGATATGTCCACTAGGAGGACCTGAACGTGTAGAGAAGCACGTATGGATGATAAACATAGAAATTCGACATAAGTTGTAGCATGAATGTTGATTTACTTGATACTAGGTGATGAATTATCTTAGCTATGTTTTTGTTTGGAATGCCTTACCTTCAACATGGAGTAACTCAATATAGCTCTACCCAAACCCATCTATCTAAGGGGTGAATACCATCTTCATTTAGCTTGTAATGCTTCATACATGAGAATTGGTTAAGAAAAGTTATAAGTTTTAGTAGATATCCTTAGATGTTCACCTCTCTCATCTCTAATATTGTAGTTTATTTGTCTAGTGATTGAGATGAGTATCTTGACTACATACTTTATCTTATACCATGAAGGCACTATGATTGTAAACTAGCTAGTATTGGTAAAATCCTAAATCTCTTCATGTGATGATAGATCATTATATGACTCCCCTATGTCTTGAGATGGTGTAGTGCAGATTTTATGATTAGAATGAAATAGGGAATGGTGGATGTCATTCCTTGTTAAGTTTTGATGGAAGTTTATTATACTAATAAGAAACCTTTCTCCCTCCTATACTCATATATTAGGGATGTGGTCATATGCCCCTTTTAGTGTTTGAAGAATTCGACCCTCTTAGTTGAATGGAATGATGCTAGAATAATAGTTTGTGTGACATTGTAGAAAGAGGTTGATTTGGTTCTCAGAACAATTTTGGTGCCAATTTTGTATTTCATCTCAAAGTTTCATAGTCAAACTTATTTTCATTATTAATTTATATGTACAAAAGAAAAGTTTTTAGATTTTGATCGATGGTTTTAGGACCAACTCACCACTACAAGAAAGTTTGAATTTTAGAGAAACCCTTTAATGAAGAAGCACTTGTCTGGAATCATTGACCCGAGAACCCTATGACTAAGTGTGGTGTGGAGATTACGAAGAAGCTTTGGAAACATACTGTTGGTATGTATGCCCTGAGAGCCAATCATGGGATGATTGGTGGGATACATTAAGATTGATTTGATAAACATCAAAGGCAAGCTTCCAATTCTTTCTGGTTCAGTCATATGAGATAATGATAGAACATATTGAATGTCTAGAGAATGACAGTACTCAATGACGTATGCCTTCAGGTTCATGACCTGAACGATGAGATCATATGGATGCTAAGAGTTTGTACATTCTTGTTATGTCCCTAGTCGGATGTCATTGGGGAAGGTAGATAGATAGCAATGACACACAAGACTAGATTGTGGTGTTGGTTGATGACAGAATCTCATTAGTCATGATATAGAGATATCAAACCAAACACATAGGTACTTGTTAGAGAACAAGTGTACCGGACAGACCCACTGTGAGTTTGACACATGGAACCATGACATGGTAGTCACAGTCAGTACTCACAGTGATGGTGGTTAGTGTGATTCTTTGACCTAAAATCACTACACTCAACACATGTCGTTGGGCACACTTTGACATCATCAAACGCAGTCCTGAAACATGGGTTGTTATAAAGGTGATGATTGGGTGGCTTTGACACATGGGGCTTTTGAGGGGTGAGTGATAGATATGGGATTTGTCCCACCTGAGGGAATTTGATATCCAAGGCCACTTGATGAGTAGGATTGAGATAGGTGTGCGCACACATGTGTGAATCAGTATGTGATATTGATGTCATACATATCTCCTTCAATCTACTCTGAGATCAAGAAAGTGAATGAACGTTGACAGGATGACTGTTCCATGCCTCGAGTTCATTCGGGATATCAGTGATAAAGGAATTATACATTCGTTGTAACACCATTCACAGATTGTAGGATTGAAAGTTTTTCTCCAACTTTCTCTTTCACTTGGGTAGCACTGATGTGTGACTAGGCACTGCTCTTTGCTTGTGAAGTCATAAGTGTTATGGACTTTCACTGCCAATGTGAAATGGACCTGTAGGGTCACACACATAGGATTTAACCTGGAAGAGGAGTTTTGTCCACAAACAATGTTTAGATTGATTACTAAAGGAGTTTAGTAGTTCAATTAAACACTCAATCAATTGATAGCTCAATATCATATTGTTCAAGGTGTTGGACATATTGATTGGAGTATCAGATTGATTGAAATCGCATTTGACTGATTATGCACAACCTATACTCCCAACCGACCAGTTCAAGTGTTGAACCGGTTAGCAGAGGTTGCTGAACCGGTCGGCTCAAGTGTTGAGTCGATCGGCTCATGTTCAGAGTGAAACGATTGGTTCAAGTGTTGAAACGATCGGTTCAACTGAGCAAGTTGGGAAAGTCACGTCGGTGAGAATTTTCCTTGCGTTTCACTTGCCCAATTTGATTGGAACAAGGATTGGTATTCGATACCAATTAGAAACAAAAGAAGGAAAGTCAATCAGGAACTGATCAAGACCACGAACCGACCGGTTCAGAAGTGAACTGATCGTCTCATGGGTCCCAACCGATCGGTTGGTGTTCCAACCGACCGGTTCAGGTTGCGAGTTGGTTGTTTTTGTGGAAAATCTCGAACCCTTCTACTCCTGCTTTAGTCCCATATTGTCGGGGACAGAGAACCCTGTCCCATGACCCTCCTATATATAGGGGTATTGGGGGCTTCTCAGACAAATACTCAGTGCAACCAGTTGCTCTGCAAAGTTGTCGTTCTCTCTGGTTTTGGTAATCGAGAGAGAGACCGAGCAAGTGCTTCCCGCAAAGGGAGGTGCAGCAAGGGAAGGACAACTGCAGTTGCAACTGGAGGCAGGAGAGTGTGTTGGCGACTAGTACGTCAACAGGAGGGTGCGACTCCTTCCACTTCCTTGTGGGACAAGGAGTGTGGAGTTACAGGTGGTCCGTGTGGACTACTATAGAGGCGGGAGGACACTGCTGCTCAGGAGGACAACTGTCATCCGACAATCCGGTAGGAGGAGGAGTCGTCAGTCCCGGTGCGACCAGGAGCTGCACAGACACCGTCCAAGACCGGAGGTGAAGACCGCGCATTGCGTGAGGTATTGTCGTCGGGCAAGCCTCGGGACAAGGTATGATTCCACAAACCATCCTTTCCTAATATATAGACGTTGACGCGTTTCCTCGGTATGGGTTTGGGGGAGAAATTTTTGTTTCCGCTGCCTTCTCTGTCTCCCCTAAAACCCAACACATACGACCCGGAGTCACCCTTTCTGCCCCTTTAGGTGATTAGATAAGTTATAGATTAACCCTTTTAAGGTGTGAAATCTTTTACACTTAGGGGTATAGCTTAACTTAAGGTATAACTAGGAGTTGATAGTGGTAGTAATTAGCATAATTGGGTAACTCCCTAAATTCAAGTCAAACAATTTCTATATCACATAATTATGGTATATGAGTAAGCCTTGTTAACTTGACCACCAGGTATGTTAATTGAAAAAAGATTATCGTGACTAATCTATAACAATGCACATAAGTAATATATATTATAAAAGCTAAGGGGATGATCAATTCCTAAACAAAATAGGTGATATATTCCTTCTAAGACAAATGATATGGGCAAATCAACTCAAGAAATAAGATTCAACACACGAAGGATGATAAACTTAATGAACATACTCTTTTCCTGGGGGAGCAAAATGAATTAAAAGTGAAAATGAATTAAGTATGCTTTAATTATGAACTAAGTACATTAAGGTGTATACTAGAATCACAGATGATTGGTTCTCTAAATTTAATACAACACACTATAGTGCTCAAATATGAACATGAAAATCCATTTGAAAGCAATATCCTAAACCTACACCTCTACTCTAATATGCCTATTAAAGTATAAGTGTTGTCTTAGTGATGTAACACATCATAACTTATTCCCCTTAATAAAATTTATAATTACATTAAAATATAATCTTAATACTAGAAGGAAAATGGGACATATATGCTTGTCATACCTAAAAGTGTCTATTATAAATAATAAAATTATAGATGATGATGAGGAGGAGGAGTACATGATGATGATTGTGTTGATGATGATAATGATGAGGAGGAGTAGATGACGATGATGATGATGAGAATAATAAGGGAAATGAGCTTTGACTATGATCAAATAATTGTGAGACTATGATAACTTTGTTGGTAGCCATAATGGATGCATGTAGGTTAAGATAATCCTAGGTCTTGTTGTAGCTTTTCAAGCCCAACAACTAACATGATCATATTCATGGATACATGACACGTGGATACATATATCTTCGCCTTGAGACTAAACCATAAGTTTGTCATGAATAGTATGATACGCCCCCCCCCCCCATATTAAGTATACTAGAAATTTAATGGTAAAAAGTATAACTTGGGATACCATACCATAGCTGGAAGGATTTTAGGGATGAAATCCCTTTTAAGGGGTGGTGTTGTAACATACTCAACTCTAGGCACATAGGGTAATTCTCCATTATTCTAGGCCCCTATTTGATTATGTGGATATCCAATATTTTCCCCCCTTTTTTAGTTAACGACCTACTTAATATCTATATTTCATTGTGTTAGAATAGACCAAACCACATTAGGATCTGATGACCCTATTTGACTGATTGGGATTCCCTAGAAATGAAATCATAAGTATATTGTCACCATAATACCTAAATTGGGAATTAATTAGTAATAATACTAACCTAGATGTCCTGACCATAATAATGAACACTAGAATAGAGTTGGCATCTTATAAGGATTTACTATGAGATTATAGGTATGGACTCTCAAATTTGATTATGTAATTGAAATTAAAAGCCCTAATTAGGGTTTTAATGCACCATGGTATAATAAGGACCCTACAAACCTCAAAATCAAAATCTAATACTATAATTTGATTCCTCATGTCATTATTAGATAACCCTCAAAATTTGGGGTCATTTGGATGTCAGATGCACCCTTAAATAGACCCTAGGGGATAAAGTGTAATTAAACATGAGGTTTTGAACAAATTTATTGGTCACACATTGAACCAAGGTCCAAGGCCAGTTTATTTTGTTTGTCACGAACCAAACTTGATTTAGGTAACTAGGGGAGAGACCTCGCCTTCCACCTCTGACTTTCTTGTGATCACGAGACGGTCTCAATGCCGCGACTTCTACCGGTATTTCCTCGCACTACACTTGGTTGTTTCTCACAATTTATAAGCCAATGAGTTCGTCTTCTCTTTCTGATCTCATTAAACCCTAGATCCCACTCTCTCTCACCCTATACAGAATTTACCCATTTTCATATTCACTACTCCATGGTCACCCCTTTCAAAAACTAGTAACGCCCCTCTACGCCAGATCGCAATGGTTCATTTCTACCTAGAAACCCTCGTATCATCCTCCTTCACCCTTCACCGTGATCAATTAGTTCGAACCACCTCAGGATAGCCCTGCTAGATTGAGTTGTCCTCTCCAAAAATCTACTCTCTATCCAATGACTCGTATATTCTCATTCTAATCGAATGTGAGGTAACCATCTACAAGACCCCCTCTTTCATTCTATTTATTTGGTCTGCTCTGAATCCTTCTATATCTCCTGATTGACAAGGCTCTCTGTGACCATCTCGTCCATAGCGGTCAGTGGCCATGGAAACCCTGGTGCTCTGGCCTTGGAAAGATCTCCAGGATGTCTCAAGTTCACCAACAAATCCCTTGTGATGTATATAACTATAAAGCATCTTCATGTGTATCGTGGTTGCTCCAATGAGCATCTCAGTTTTACTTTCTGCTGGAGCCATCAGTCCCTATGAAGGGTCTGCTCTGTGTTTTTCTGCCTTCATTAGCATCCCCTAACTCACTGTGATTGAATGTATATGCCTGCTATTACCTTGCATAGCCTCGTTCCTTCTTAATCTTGACCCACCAGACTGATGCTGAGCAAGCAGTGTTGGGATACATGAACCTTCTCTTCATCTTCCAGCCACCCCAGAATCAGTTCTGATGCTCATTGAGCCCGTAGTGGCGAGTTGGAGCTAGTAGCTTGATATCCTAACCATGAAGGGGTCTGGCTTGAGCACCCTCTACCGATCAAAGCTTCCATAGGATCCTAATCGCACGAGACACATGGAGATGAATCCTTGGGGTGAAAGCCCAGTCTTGCCCACGGTGGCCATATGATTCATGTCACACACGCGAGGGTAAAAGTGGTATTTTTTTAACGTTGACCTTATTTGACCTCAGAAATTGCCTATTGGTATCTCTAAAGTTCGTGTGACATCGAGTTGATCCACATTTCCATTCAGGGGAAAAACCATCATTGGATAATTCATTTTCTTATTTAATCAGAAACTACTTGAACTTGTAAAATTCAAAAGTCTTTAATCCTTTGTCCAAATAATGCATATAAATACATTTTCAAAATCAGAAAAATGTGAATAATTTAATGACATAGGTTTCACGATTAGATTTCCAATCTACAATAGGGTTGATTTCTAAGCTAGGAATTTAATGCACATTATATTAATTAAATGCACATACATTGTGACTAGGTTGAGACAACCCTGACCCTTTTCTTAGGAGGTGTTACTAAATATTTAGGTCTAAACATAAGGTATGTACATTCTCTATTTTATTTTGAGCTTTATTTGACTAAAGCCTACTTTCTTTTAATGAGGCATCTCTTGAACTGTTATTCCACTTGAGAATTCGGTTGTTGGACATTCATAATTACTTATTTGAATTCATTTAAATTCTTATTATTGTTGAATTAATCTATCATAATGGGTCTTTGGACCCCTCTTGTTATAATTTCCTTTTTATATGAAATTGACTGAAATACTAGTCTTGCTTCTCCATTTTATGCATACTACATGTTTGACTAGAATATCTAGAATAGTATTACTTATGTACAACCATACTTATATAGGGTGGGCATTTCTTCTTGGGGTGTGCATTTCTATCCTTATTTCTTTTAGGCCGTGATCCTATGGTTTTATGGCCCTATTTTAGGTATATTTACTCTACATTGTTATTCATGCACATATTTATTGTTTTAAACTTGAATTGTGGTTGACTGTTATGGCAAAGCATTTTTATTCTCATATTTGTATCTAAATTTTAATATGCCTCATTTCTCTTGTTATATTTTTTTTGAACTTACCTAACTACAAATAGCCCCTGCTTATGGAACAACTCTTTTGGTACTTTTAAGCCAATATAATTCCCAAAGTGTTTTATATATATGTACATACTCAGCCTTTGTTGGCCCTATACTTTGTTTCCTATTTCTTGGGTGATGTTCCCTTCCACCCAGGTGTAGGTACATTAGAAGACAAACATACACAAAGATCATATGATGGGTATTGGACCTAAGGATAGGTTGAAATAGCTAGGTTTCCCTCTACATCATGTCTACCATGTGTTTAGATTTATTAGATGTATACCTTTTTACTTTGTTATACCACCTTTTATGGAGAGGAACAATTGTGAATGAATCATCTTGTAACTTTGTAATAGTTTATGTTTCTACTGCTTATTCATTATCATGCTCTATTTCATTTACCTTTTGAATAATGAATGAAATTCCTCCTTCCCTACATATCTTATAATATTATCGGGTTGGTTGGACTTATTCATCAATTTAGTGAAGAGTGGATCCCCTCTCGGGTCTCACTCTTTACAAACTAGATCTGCAAGACCCTTTGTGCAAGCATTATCACCTAGGTAGCTCCCAATCCCAAAGGAACCATGGTCTTTCTTCTTTTCAGGCATCTTTCTTTGGAAAATATCAGAGGTGGTCCTAGAAAGCATGACTGTCTCATGCTCATTGGTGCGGTACTTTCTGGTCAAAAGAGATTTCATGTATTTGGACCAGGCCGACATATCAACTAAGGCATCAAGAAAGGGAATATCCACATGCAATGTTTTCATGGATTCCCTAAATTTCACAAAATAGGTGTCAAACCTAGTTTTCTTTAGGTGGGCCTGGTAAGGAGGATGAGATTTGTAAATGGGAATTTCTGTCTCATCAATTTCCTCAGGCGGGACCACAGGAGAGGGAGTGGGCACGGTAGGGGTGGGTGAGGGAGGATTTTTTATGACCACTGTATCATCATACTCAAAGTCCAAGGGAACAACTGTGGGTTTCTCAGGGGGAGGAGTATGGATCTTCCCTGAGCAGGTAGAAACAACCTTGAGTTTTTTGGGATGTTTTGGGTTGTTCTTGGGTTGTCCAGTGAAGATCCTTGTAGGGGGTATTTGTGGAGCAAAAAGACAAGAAAATTGAGCGTCAATTGACTTTTGATGTGCTACTATGATTTGCTCTAAGGCTGAAATCCTATCCTCTACCACAGGGGTGGGGACATTTTGTTGAGGTGGTGGTTGATGAAGGTCTTGATATTGTTGTCCTTGGTAAGGTCCACAGTTTTGGAAATTTCCCCTAAAGTTCCCTTGGTTCCTAAAGATCCTTTAGTGGTTACTATATGGAAAACCTGGTGGTAGATGATAGTTAATGTAACACCCCTGACCTGGGTTATAGATTAACCCTAGGAATTTTTCTTAAGTAAGTTACTTACAAACTGATTCTAGCATTTTGAAAAGTAATCAAGGCTTCTTGTGAAGTTTATTTCCAAGTCTAAGCTTAATTGCAAACTATTTGTGCATTAGTTGATAATCTAAGTGAAATGTGCAACTCACCCAAGACGAGGGGTTACATTGCAAAATGTCACTTATTGAATGTGTTCTAACTGGTTTATTATCATAAAAGAGAGATAATGATGCTAAGTGGTGGCTTGTGGAAAGCCTAAATTCTAAGTGAGAACTTGTTTGAATAATGTTAAGTGCTTTGTGTATCAAATTGGAAATTATCTAAAATGGAGGGTTGATATGTAAATTACTACTTCTAGTGTGTCCCTACTCCCTCTATGTATCATTTAGAGGAGATAGAAAGAAGGAGGCACCATGATTAAACCATATTTGAGGGATCGTACTCTTAGTGATGAAAAGACTAAGAAAGAATTAAAGGTGAAGCCCTTACTTGAGATATATCGAGTTGTAGACTTAGAATGGGAGTCCCTATCGGCCAAGGGGTCATGGAGGGAGTCTCCTATCAATTTTTTGAGCTTTAGCTTTGCCCATAATGGGCAAGATACTTTCATAAAGTGATATGTATCGGCTTGCAACTTGTCTTAGAAAAGATGGAGATGAATATAATAATAAAGTGAGTGGAAGAAGACTTGTCCTAGAAGATAACCAAAGAAGCCCGACCCTTATCCTTTGCATTATCCTCAAGCTCTTATTTTTGCATGGAAAGATAATGATGGGATGCATGTAAATAATATGTGTCGACCATGCATGGCTAGGTGGCATGTAGTGTCTTAAGATGATGACACCTCTTACACTCATTTCCATAAAACTCCAGTATAAATGTCTTATCCTTCACTTGTTAGCAAGATTTTTGATTCTTGTTAGTAACCTTCCCTCTTTTATCACGCATACCCTCTTGTGTCATGCATAGTGAGGAGAGTTGAGTGATAGAGCTTGATATCGGCAAAGGATAAGAGATATCGACCAAATATGTCATAGAAGGTGATATTGCCCATTGGGATTGAAGATATCGTGCAAAAGCTAGGAGCTCAAGTCTTGGATCTTGGAGGAGGTTCATATTCGACCTTGGAATGAGAGGAATTGAAGATTGAAGCTTGGAAACTGTTTGAGAGGTGGGTTATATAACTTGAACCCATCTATATTATTATCTTTTCTTCAATATTGTTCAACTTGTTGATTTCTTTCAAATTCGGATCACTTTTGATCAATTGATATATCCATGAGTTCCAATAAGTAGCTAGAATTGTTATCCATGGTTTTGAATAGTTAGACAAGGACCTTGAGGTTGATGATGATGACATCATCATTGATCAACCCGATATGGGTTGAAGACTCTTGAAACCCGATATGGAATCCAATATAGAGGCTTACCCAATATAAAGGTAGGTCATATTTTATAAGACATGTCCTATGAACGATATGGAAGACACCTATCCATATTTTATACTTGATAGAAGGTAAGAGTAATACCCTTACACAATATGGGCAAACCCTAGATGAAGACATGGGAACCCAATATGTTTTGGTACCTATTTCCTTTGAAACCCGATATACCCCATTACCTTGTGATGGGTAGAAGAGAAATTTAGATAAATATCCATCTTGTTGTGTTTTTACAAGAAAAGAATTGAACCTTAAAAAGATTTTTAGTTCAAGGTTTTATTCTATTGAAGTAAACCGATATGATGAACCCATGCGGTAAACCGATATGATATTCAAGAATGTAACCCGATATGATACCCAAGATAGGTAAACCGATATGATAGCCAACATGGGATCACGATATGATATCTAATCACGATATGGAAAATCCATTATGGGGACACGATATGGTAAACCCAAGATGAAATCCGATATGGCAATCGAAGAGGAAAACTGATATGATGGAAAACTGATATGGAAGTTAAAAATGAAAACTGATTTGACCAACTAAGCTAAATGACCAATATAATATTATCTTGAATGATTTATGGTAGAGACATAGTGATATGCCTGATATGGTGAAGTCTTGTACACAATATAAGAGTCCAATATTCTTCTATACCCAATATGTGGATAAGAGTCTAACCTATACACGATATGAGGTTGACTAAAGATGATAAAAGTTAAAGCGATAGCTAATCTAACATGACTACATGATATGGTATTAGGAACTACACCTCACACAATATAATGAAGTGTTTATACCACCGGCTTGATATGGATCCATAATAGGATATGACAATTGTGTCTCAAACACAATATGATAGTACATATGTATACAATGATGCCTGATGTGGTAGGTATGCTTCAATCCAATTTGACTAAGTGGTACATGTTGTGGGAGACGATAAAAAGACGTAATAAGTATTAGTGTAATTTGATAAATGTGAGTTAATGTACCTTTAATAGGAGGATTAAGTTAAAACTTAATAAAGTAAGGTGTGGGCAATACCCTTGAGAGAGGTAAGGATGTACACCCATGTATGGACAAGGTGATACCCCATATGGCTAGTAAGATTAAAAATGATTAAGTGATGGAAGATATGATGATACCTAGCCTTATATACACCTAATCCAATACATGTGTTCAACTTCAAATACATGATTCAACCCAATACACCTTGTAAAGGTGAGGGAAAAACACTCTTAGGAGTGATGAGTGTAATACCAAGTAGTGATATGGCTAATACTTGGTTAGGTGGAATACCTGAAGTATTTCATAATGTTCAACTCTATATCAATAATGCCTTAACCCGAGATGAGTTCATACCACTTGATGATAGATGAGTAATTCAAATGTGTGACTTATGACCAATACACTACAAGGAGAATGTGATGAGCTAGTGTATAAAGTATTAGGATGGGAAATACCCTAGTACAAGATAAGTTGATGAACTTAAGTAAGTAAAAAAAGTGATGAGGGAAGTGATGAACCAGGGCATGTCAAATATCATATCCAACACCTTAGGGTTGATACACCTTGGTGCACCTCAAATCCAATATACTTGGATAAGTAAAACATGAAGTTTGGCATGTCAATTATTACATTAAGATGTAATAAGTTCAAAGCACTTTGATAAGTGTAGGCTAACCTACCGAGAGAAAAGGGGTTAATCCAAGTTAATAAAATTGGATGAAATCAATATCCAAGTAAGGATGAGAGAGAAACTCATACTTTGTGTTGACAATCATTTAATGATAAAATTATAAGAATAAATAAGTATAATTGAATACTTATGATATCAATGTATGCTCCTAGATGTGTAGAGCAATGAATTAGGGTTTGGATTGATATTATGAATCTGAAACACCTATTCGGCTATGATGGAAAACCCTAACCCTAAAAATGGGAAGGTTGTTTATCTCTTATTGCATAAGTTGTGAGAGCTAAGTGAATAGTTGTTGCCTAGTGAGAAATGACAAGATGTTTAATAGGCCTTGTGAGCTAAGTAAATAGTCGTTGCTTAATAAGAGGTGATAAGTTATTTAAATAGGATATGTGATCTATATGAATTATTTATATAGCAAGTGTAAATGGTTATATAATTTAACACTTTGAAAGGTAGTTGTTTCTTAGTGAAAGGTTACTAGATATTCAATGAGCTATGTGAACTATGTGGATAAATACCCTGGTCTGATGACCTAGAGGTAATTGTCTCTTGCTAAGTGGTGACCATACTCAGTGATGAATTAAGGGTTTGAATACCCAAGTATGATGATGATAAGAGATTGAGATTCTAAGTGAACTATGTGTTTCAGAGAACATGAAAGCACCTGATAAATACATTTATGCTTTTCTTTGTAGATTTTGATATAATTCTTGTTTGTAACTCGATTGATGCTAAAAGATACAATAATGCATTTAATTAAGTAAGATAAATGTTATCATATAGTTTACCAGACCATAGATCCATTCAGTGTCAGCATTTGCTGAATGGTAAAATGAGTTTTACTCGTAATGCATAAGGGTGCTCAGTGGACTCCCCAAATACACTAGTTTTCTCAGTGGACTTCCTGATGAAATTAAACCAGGATCGCTCAGTGGTCATCCTAATAATCCGAGAAAGCTTAGTGGTCTTCTCCCGAAGAGAGTACACGCTACAGCTGTAACTTTATAGCGAAGATGTCGCTATATCCTGACATAGCTAATAAATAGTAGACACAAGATGTCATGTTAAATCTAAGTGGCCTCATACTGATTGAGACAAGGTGAGGTCTTTGACCGCCGACTCTGCCATTGACCTTGTATGGTACCGATTTTGATGTACTAGTGATCGGTTGGAGTATGAGCGGTATATCTCATCTCCTATAGGCATAAGTGTGAATGTAAACATGTAATCAACCATGTAGTGTATTTGTTTAAGGATCGAATATGGGAAAACATGGGTTGATGCTTTTTTATTTTTATACATCTTAGTAGATAGATGTTATACATGTTCTTCATATTCCTTATAAAGAAAATAGATGATTTATTGCTCCATCATTTATAGATGCATTACTTTAAGAAGAGAGATTATTCAGTTCTTCTTATAATAGTGATTAATCCTTCTTATTAATGTAAAAGAATCCTCTGCTCAGCTTTATACTGTCTACCGGTGATAATAATATTGTTAGTAGAGAGTTATATCTCTCACTGGGACAATTGTCTCACCTCGTGGCATCCACAATTTTTAGGTGGACGTGCAAGAGGAGGTAGAGACCGTTCTACAGAGGAGGGACAATAAACAATAGGGCAACAGTAATAGTATAAGTTGAGTGTACTGTTTGTCGCATCTTGTAGATAGAAGTACTATGTGTCGTCTCTATACTCTCAGGTCCTTGGAGTCGGTTTGTATTGGAATCTGAGATTTTGCCTTGTATGCCTCGAGGTTTTATGTTGCTACAGTACATGTGTTGATAGAGCAACTGTTATATATTGTCCTCATGATGAGATGAAACAGTGTAGTACAATGTAAATCATGTTATGTATAAGATGTGGATCTTTCAGTAAGAGTTTTCTGGTAGAGGATCTCCTTGCAAACTGGTTTTTTATTTTAGTGATTTTTGTTAATCCGTTGTTTATGGTAATTTGACATAATTAGTAACAATATGGCTTTCGATTTGATGGCGGTCGTTACAAGTTTGGTATCAGAGCCTAAGGTTCACTGAGTCTATAGAGACATAGGATTAAGGTGTTGAGTCTGTTCTAGTGTCCTACAGTATATCTTATAGTGACTTTTTCTTATGCAGAAGATAGAGTGAAGTTTAAAAATGACTGGAGAACACGAGGAACACATTGCTGAGAGCAATGTTGTTGCACCAGGAGAGGGTGCAAGGGATCAGGCAAGAGGAGAATGAGTGCTTTAGAATTTCCATCTTGACCTAATCAGGATAGAAAATCCTACTTTTTATGCTCTTATTGGGCAGGTTAGGACAACAATGATGCATAAAGTAGGCTGGATACTAGCAATACAATCTAGATTATCAATCCCCAATGCAGAAACTTTGGGTTCTGAAAGGGTTCCTAAATGACATAGTCATGTTGGAATAGTAGAAAATGTGGGAATGATTAACATATGGCAAGAAAATAGACTCTGCCATAAGTATAAATAGATAATACATCTGTGATGGTAGTGCCCAAGAAGGGGCAATAAGCTGAGAATTAAAGAAATGTCTCTACAATTCTGGAAACATTTGCTTAGTTGTTTCAAAAAGGAAAAGTTCTTGGTGTCACCCGTGCAATAAATGCCTAGTGTACCGGGGCAATAGTCTCTAAGTAAAGGCAAAGGTCATAACCTTACACCTGTAAGAACTTCTGACTTAGCTTCTACATCGATAATAAGACCAATGAGACCATGGTATGAGGACAAGACATGCTATGAATATGGACATGTTGGGCATATTAAAATCTTTTGTTTAAAAAGAAGGGAGGAAATGACCCAACAACCGAAGTAGACTCGGCAGGGCTTACGAAAGTTGTAGCCCAATATAGTAAAAAGGCAAAAGCAAACAACATGAAACAACTAGACTCTATGTGTTGAGTCAACCTAAAGCGGTAGATGACCGTGAGGGGTAACAATCAAATAGAGCTTTTCCATTTTGATATACCTTCTCTTGATTTTTATCTGATAATCATAAGCAGGATTGCTGTTATTGACTTCCCTGTTGATTGCCCTATGGGAACATATGGAAGAAATGATGAGAACTAGAATTTATATTTTGTTCAGTATTCTTTTGAATGCTTTATAATTTCTCTTATCTGTGTGAAAGAGCATGAGGTGTAGAGGTGATGCCTGAAGAAAATCTAGGGATTGCTAAGTGGACTTTGCCAATTAAATAGGGGTTGCTAAGTGGAATTCCCCAACTAAATAGGGATTACTAAGTGAACTTCCCATACTAAATAGGGATTGCTAAGTGGATTTTCCCAATTAAATAGGGATTGCTAAGTGGACTTCCCCAACTAAATAGGGATTGCTAAATGGACTTTCCCAACTAAATAGAGGTTGTTAGGTGGATTTCCCCAACTAAATAGGGGTTGCTAAGTGGACTTCCCCAACTAAATACATGTCTCCTCTTTGATGAACAACCTTGGGAAATGATGGGGTGATAAAAGGAATATGTTCCTTTATGTTATTTCCTTTCAGGGACATGGCAATCAAGTGACTCTTATGACACTTGATGTGCATGGGTTAATAGTGTTCAATTGATGGATACTTAGAAAAGTATCAGTTCGTCTGGGACTTTGATTCCAAGATAAAAATATGTGTAATATATTATGTCCCAAGATGAAAAAGAAAGATCCTTTTGTATGTTTGACTTTGGCATTAACAATAGAAAACTGGAAATGATGACGATGTAATGTATTTTTGACACATATGAAGGATACCAAGGTAAGGGATTCTGGTATCTAAGATGTGCCAGGTGGTATGGGAAATTGAGGATATGACTCCCGATAAGATGAATAATGTTTGGTTATCTAAAAGGGCCAACCTTGAGATAACTCTAGTATGGAAATCATATGTTAGGAGTTTATGCTCCGCATAAACATAACATCAATAAGGAAGTACTAATTAAAGGAACAATTGTAGAATCATTTTGAAAGGAAGCTTATCAAGCTAAAAATAATTCCTTAGAGTATCCCTATCTAGATCTATTGAGGCAAATTATTCCTAACCTATAGAGATACCTCTGAGATAAGATCTTCTTTAGTAAGTGACCTTTCCTTATGACAACAGAATGTACAATTAGGAAGATAGTTAATACAAGTTATAAGAAAGTTTTGTGTTGTGTCAATAGATTGGAGTGGTATTGAGGATGTATGATAAGACTTGTATTCCCAAGTGGGTGATAGAACATAATCCTGGTCCTTCCTTGAAAGTGAAATGCTAACCTAAGTTAAGAGTATGAAAGACTCCCTAGGATTTAAGAATCTTATCACATAAAAGATGTGAGTCAATAAGGTTTGACACCTGAATTATTCAAAGTATGAATAGTACTTCTCTGACTTAGAAAGTGTTACCTAACACAGAGTTGACTCCACAGTCAGTAATGAATAGGACAACTGAGTATGTGTCATATGTGACAGATCTTATGATGATCTTTAATGAAAGGACTTTTGTGCTAGTTAAAGTTCTATGTCATCTTCATAACATCAAGATATTATGTGGAGACTTGATAATATGTTGCATGAACAACAATTGTCTTCCTTCATATGGGATTTCGGGGATGAAATCCTTATTAGGGGTTTATAATTGTAACACCCCTGACCTAGGTTATAGCTTAACCCTAAGAGTTTTGCTTAAGTAAGTTACTTACAAACTGATTCTAATCTATTGAAAAGTAATTAAGGCTTCTTATGAACTTAATTTTCAAGTCTAAGCTTAATTGCAAACTATTTGTGTATTAATTGATAGTCTAAGTGAAATGTACAATTTACCCAAGACGAGGAGTTACATTGCAAAATGTCACATGTTGAATGTGTTCTAAGTGTTTTAATATCATAAAAGAGAGAGAATGATGCTAATTGGTGGCTTGTGGAAAGCCTAAATTCTAAGTGAGAACTTGTTTGAATAATGCTAAGCGCTTTATGTATCAAATTGGAAATTATCTAAAATGGAGGGTTATATGTAAATTACCACTTCTAGTGTGTCCATACTCCCTCTATGTATCATTTAGAAGAGAGAGAAAGAAGGAGGCACCATAATTAAACCATCTTTGAGGGATGGTACTCTTAGTGGTCAAAATACTAAGAAAGAATTAAAGGTGAAGCCCTTACTTGAGCTATATCGAGTTGTAGACTTAGAATAGGAGTCCCTATTGGCCAAGGGGCCATGGAGGGAGTCTCCTATAAGTTTGTTGAGCTTTATCTTTGCCCATAACGGGAAATATTCTTTAATAAAGTGATATGTATCGGCTTGCAACTTGTCTTAGAAAAGATGGAGATGAATATAATAATAAAGTGAGTGGAAGAAGACTTGTCCTAGAAGATAACCAAATAAGACCAACCCTTATCCTTTGCATTATCCTCAAGCTCTTATTTTTGCATGGCAAGAAAATGATGGGATGCATGTAAATAATATGTGTCGACCATGCATGGCTAGGTGCATGTAGTGGCTTAAGATGATGCACCTCTTACACTCCTTTCCATAAAACTCCAATATAAATGCCTTACCCTTCAGTTGTTAGCAAGTTTTTCAAATATTGTTAGTAACCTTCCCTCTTGTATCGTGCATACCCTCTTGTGTCATGCATAGTGAGGAGAGTTGAGTGATAGAGCTTAGTATCAGCCTAGGATAAGATATATCGGCCAAATAGGTCATAGAAGATTATATCGCCCATTGGGATTGGAGATATCATGCAAAATCTAGGAGCTCAAGTCTTGGATCTTGGAGGAGGTTCATATTCAACCTTGGAATGAGAGGAGTTGAAGATTGAAGCTTGGAAGCTATTTGAGAGGTGGGTTATTATTACCTTTTCTTCAATATTGTTCAACTTGTTGATTTCTTTCAAATTTGGATCACTTTTGATCAATTGATATATCCATGAGTTCCAATAAGTAGTGAGAACTATTATCCATGGTTTTAAATAGTTAGACAAGGACCTTGAGGTTGATGATGATGACATAATCATTGATCAACCCGATATGGGTTGAAGACTCTTGAAACCCGATATGGAATCCCATACAGAAGCTTACTCAATATAAAGGTAGGTCATATTTTATAAGACATGTCCTATGAATGATATGGAAGACACCTATCCATATTTTATACTTGATACAAGGTAAGAGTAACACCCTTACACGATATGGGCAAACCCTAGATGAAGACATGGGAACCCGATATGTTTTGGAACCTATTTCCTTTGAAACCTGATATACCCCATTACCTTGTGATGGGTAGAAGAGAAATTTAGATAAATATCCATCTTGTTGTGTTTTTACAAGAAAAGAATTGAACGTTAAAAAGATTTTGAGTTCAAGGTTTTATTATATTGATGTAAACTGATATGATGAACCCATGAGGTAAACCGATATGATATTCATGAATGTAACATGATATGATACCCACGATAGGTAAACCGATATGATAGCCAACATGGGATCACGATATGATATCTAATATCGGATCAAGATATGGCAAATCCATTATGGGGACACGATATGGTTAACCCAAGATGAAATCCGATATGGCAATCCAAGAGGAAAACTAATATGGAAGTTTAAAATGAAAACTGATATGACCAACTAAGGTAAAGGACCAATATAATATTATCTTGAATGATTTATGGTAGAGCCATAGTGATATGCCTGATATGGTGTACTCTTGTACATGATATGAGAGTACCCAGTATGAGGACAAGAGTCTAACCTATACATGATTTTAGGTTGACTAAAGATGATAAAAGTTAAAGCGATAGCTAATCTAACATGACTACACGATGGGGTGTTAGGAACTACACCTCACCCGATAATGAAGTGGTTATACCACTGGCTTGATATGCATCCATAATAGGATATGAAGATTGTGTCTCAAACACAATATGATTGTACATATGTATACCATGATGCCTGATGTGGTAGGTATTCTTCAATCCAATTTGACTATGTGGTACATGTTGTGGGAGATGATAAAAAGACATAATAAGTATTAGTGCAATTTGATAAATGTGAGTTAGTGTACCTTCAAAAGGAGGATTAAGTCAAAACTTAATAAAGTAAGGTGTGGGAAATACCCTTGAGAGAGGTAAGGATGTACACCCATGTATGGAAAAGGTGATACACCATATGGCTGGTAAGATTAAAAATGATTAAGTGATGGAAGATATGATGATGCCTAGCCTGATATACACCTAATACAATACATGTGTTCAACTTCAGATACATGATTCAACCCAATACACCATGTAAAGGTGACGGCAAAACACTCTTAGGAGTAATGAGTGTAATACCAAGTAGTGATATGAATAAATACTTGGTTAGGTGGAATACCTGAAGTATTTCATAATGTTCAACTCTATATCAATAATGCCTTAACTTGAGATGAGTTCATACCACTTGATGATAGATGAGTAATTAAACTGTGTGACTTATGACCAATACACTACAGGGAGAATGAGATGAGCTAGTGCATAAAGTATTAGGATGGGAAATACCCTAGTACAAGATAAGTTGATGAACTTAAGTAAGTTAAAAAGTGATGAGGGAAGTGATGAAACAAGGCATGTTAAATACCATATCCAACACCTTAGGGTTGATACACCTTGGTGCACCTCAAATCCAATATACTTGGATAAGTAAAACATGAAATGTGGCATGTTAATTATTACATTAAGATGTAATAAGTTCAAAGCACTTTGATAAGTGTAGGCTAACCTTTCATGAGAAAAGGGGTTAATCCAAGTTAATTAAATAGGATGAAATCAATATCCTAGTAAGGATGAGAGAGAAACTCATACTTTGTGTTGACAATCATTTAATGATAAAATGATAAGAATAAATAAGTATGATTGAATACTTATGATATCAATGTATGCTCCTAGATGTGTAGAGAAATGAATTAGGGTTTGGATTGATAATATGAATTTGAAACACCTATTCATCTATGAAGGAAAATCCTAACCCTAAAAATGGGAAGGTTGTATGTCTCTTATTGCATAAGCTGTGAGAGCTAAGTGAATAGTTGTTGCCTAGTGAGAAATGACAAGATGTTTAATAGGCCTTGTGAGCTAAGTGAATAGTTGTTGCCTAATAAGAGGTGATAAGTTATTTAAATAGGCTTTGTGAGCTATAAGAATTATTTATACAACAAGTGTAAATGGTTATATAATTTAACGTTTTGAAAGGTAGTTGTTGCTTAGTGAAAGGTTACTAGATATTCAATGAGCTATGTGAACTATGTGGATAAATACCCTGGTCTGATGACTTAGAGGTAATTGTTTCTTGCTAAGTGGTGAACATACTCAGTGATGAATTAAGGGTTTGAATACCTAAGTATGATGATGATAAGAGATTGAGATTCTAAGCAAACTATGTGTTTCAGAGAATATGAAAGTACCTAATAAATACAATATGCTTTTCTTTATAGCTTTTGATATAGTTCTTGTGTGTAACTCGATTGATGCTAAAAGATACAATAATGCATTTAATTAAGCAAGATAAATGTTATCATATAGTTGCCCAGACCATAGATCCATTCAGTGTCAGCATTTGTTGAATAGTGAAACGAGTTTTACTGGGAATGCATATTTTTGAATATGTGATAATTATTTAAGGGTGCTAAGTGGACTCCCCAAATACACCAGATTGCTCAGTGGACTTCGTGATGAAATTAAACCAGGATTGCTCAGTGGTCATCCTGATAATCCAGGAAAGCTAAGTGGTCTTCTCCCAAAGAGAGTACATGCTACGACTGTAACTCTATAGTGAAGATGTCATTATATCCCGGCATAGCTAATAAACAACAGACACAAGATGTCATGCTAAATCTAAGTGGTCTCATACTGACCGAGATAAGGTGTGGTCTTGACATATGGCTCTACCATTGACCTTGTATAGTACCGATTTTGACTTACTAGTGATCGATTTGAGTATGAGTGGTATATCTCATCTCCTCTGGGTATAAGTGTGAAAGTAAACATGTAATCAGCCATGTAGTGTATTTGTTTAAGGATCGAATATGAGAAAACATGGGTTGATGCTTTATTATTTTTATACATCTTAGTAGATAGATGTTATACATGTTCTTAATATTCCTTATAAAGCAAATAGATGGTTTTTTGCTCCATCATTTATGGCTGCATTACTTTAAGAAGAGAGAATATTCAATTCTGCTTATAATAATGATTAATCCTGCTTATTAATGTAAAAGAATCATCTACTCAGCTGTATATTGTCTATCTGTGATAATAATATTGTTGGCGGAGAGTTATATCTCTCGCTGGGACAATTTTCTTACCCCGTCGGATCCATAATTTTTAGGTGGGCATGCAAGAGGAGGTAGAGACCATTCTACAGAGGAAGGACAATGAACAACATGGTAGTAGTAATAGTATAAGTTGAGTGTACTGTCTGTCGTGTCTTGTAGATAGAAGTCCTATGTGTCGTCTCTGTACTCTCAGGTCCTTGGAGTCAGTTCATATTGGAATCTGAGATTTTGGCTTGTATGCCTCGAGGTTTTATGTTACTACAGTACATGTGTTGATAGAGAAACTGTTATATGTTGTCCTCAAAATGAGATGAAATAGTGTTGTAATAGTATAAGTTGAGTGTATTGTCTGTCACGTCTTGTAGATAGAAGTCCTATCTGTCGTCTCTGTACTCTCAGGTCCTTGGAGTCAGTTCGTATTGGTTTCATGAGCAATCTGAGGTTTTGGCTTGTATGCCTCAAAGTTTTATGTTGCTATAATACATGTGTTGATAGAGCAACTGTTATATGTTGTCCTCAAGATGAGATGAAACAGTGTTGTACAATGTAAATCATGTTATGTATAAGATTTGGATCTTTCAGTAAGAGTTTTCTGGTAGAGGATCTCCTTGCAAACTGGTTTTTAATTTTAATGATTTTTGTTAATCCGTTGTTTATGGTAATTCCGCATAATTAGTAACGATTTGGGTATTGGTTTGATGGCGGTCGTTACAGTTGGCTTGGGGTTGTGGGGGTCTTTGTAGAGGGGGAAGTTGAGATGAGTTTTCAGCTCCTGAGGTGTTTCCATATTGAAATCGGGTATGGTTTCTGGCTTAGTTTGGATTGTAGTAAGCTTGTCTAGGGATACTATGGATAGAGTTAAGGTCCTCCACTTGTTGACCAACATCAGGATGTATAGGGGTGTTGTAGAGATATTGACATTGGAGGGTAGCATGATCATACCCTTGGCATATCCCACATAGGGATTCAACAACCCTCACTTGTTGAGGTTGTCATTCATAGGCATTAAACGAGGATTCCAAGTGGTCCTATTTCAAAGAGATCAATTTAAGAGCTTCAATAATAGTATGAATGTCTGGGTTTACCTCATCCTTAGCAATTTTTAGGACCCCATTGGTTCCTCATCTAGCCTGGGTTTCAGATGCTCTTTTAACTACCTTCCATGCACTGCTTAGGTTTTGGAACATGAAATTTCCTTCAGATGAGGAATCAAGAAATTTCTTAGTGTCATCATCAACACCAAGACAAAATATCTCAATGAGTTGAGATTGTGATATGTCATAATGGGGGCAACGACAGAGGAGTTCCCTAAATATCTCCCAAGCTTCTCCTAAGGTTTCTCTAGGGGCCATTGAAAATAAAAGGATTTGTCCTCTGATCTCATAGGTAAGGGAAGGGGGGAAGTATTTATCCAAAAAATTGTTTGATGCGCTTCCCAAGTAGTGATAGGGTTTTCACTCTCCATGGCATTATACCAACTGTTAGCTGCCCCTGAGAGAGAGTATTTGAAAAATCTAACTCTAATGGTGTCTTTAGAAACACCTAGGATCTTGGTCAAGGAACTAAGGTCTGTGAAACATTGGAGGTGATCTTGACAACTTTCACCCTTATTATCGGAAAAAGGGATTGGCCTGGGGCATGGTGATCCACTGAGTGCGGATCTCAAATTGGGGGGCAATAATCGTGGGTGGCACAATTGGGTGTTGTGCATATCTGATTTTTGGAGTGAAAAAATCTTTTAGTTATTTTTGTCTCTCGGCCTCCCTCTGAGTGGCTTCTATAGCCTCTTGCTCAGTGATATAGGTTGCACACAAGTTGGCTTCTTGAGCTGTGTGTTTAACCATCATCAACTCTCTTTGAGCGGCAAGTGTCTACTCAATCCTATGGGCAACCTCCTCTTTGTCCATCCTAAATTGATTTTGTCGATTTAAGCGATGGAAAGTCCTTTCTAGCTCAGGATAAAAAATTGGTGATGTAAGATCATTCGATGGGTAGTGCATGTACAGTTATACAGATATATTCGAGTGCACACAAAAATGTATTGTTGGATTGGAAACTCAATAGAAAGAGGAGATAACACTTCAGGAATGTTACTCGGAAGGCATAAAAAAATCAAAAAAATTTGGGGTTCGAGAAAACGATCAGTTGTCCATGACAACAGTGCCAAAATTGATACGTGTCATTTCCACACCAATTCACTAGAATGATTATCTTAGAGTTTAATCCTTTTTACTTTCCGGTTAAAGGCTAGTATAGAAGAGTCGATCGCACATGAAAACATTTTTAAGATTTGTTTTCTTTTAATCTTGATTGATTTTTGAAATTATTTCTTTTTGGTATTTTTGGAAGATTGACAGAAAAGAAAATCCGGTTTGAAGGGTTTGATTAAACTACTGCAAGAAAGTAAAGTGTGAGAAGAATAAAAGATTACACAAATGCAAGGAAAGAAAAAGATTATTCTAAGACAAGAGACTAAAGGAAGAAATTTGTTAGCACACAAGATTATCTAAACTAAAGTAAAGTGATGAAATTAAAAGGTGAATTGAAGCAAGTGTTTAAGAACAGTTTGAAATCAAAAAGGAAAACATCGAGGCTTAGGGGTTCCACCACCTTAGCCCTTGTGAAAATAGAATCAAGCGATACAAGATGACAACATAGAAGCAAGTATGTGATTTATCTATAAATAAAATGCAAAAGAGGAACTCCACGTGAACCCATTAGTCATGTTGTTCATGTATCCTTGTTCATCATCCTAAAGAGGATTTTTTCACGATCACATCCAAATCCTCGTGAAGTTGGTTCAAGCGTTCTAAACCCCAAGTTCGACGGTCGCATCCACCGAGATTAACAAGTGATTAAAATGATTAATTACTTCATTTAAATCTGCAATTTCTAAACTGAAAACCATCAGTCTAAAGTAGTCATGTAAAAGCTCGATCTGATTAACACATGGATAAACATGGATAAGGGGCCACTCCCCTCGCCTTGATAAGAAAACTACTCGCTACTCATGGCGAGGATGGGAGAAACAAAGAAAAAAAAGGAGCCATAGACTGCAATTTAGGAATCTTTGTAGAATCCAAGACGGTGACAATTAAATAGCTTGTTTGCTTTTTCTCCTACTTTAAGATGAAAATGAGAGAAGAAGAACGAGAAAAAGAGAGATTCCAGATGTAGAATAAAAGAACCAACTTTACTACTTTTTAATTGAAAATTACACTAGAAAGAAAATAACAGAGTTTTGCTACTAATTCGTACAAAAATTGGGACCCTTTTCTTAGTGGAGTCCCTCATCCTTTTATAGGGGAAGGAGGGTGGAAACTATGAGAGGGGGAAAGAAACAAATAAGTGACGACTGCTAGAAAGTGTTGTCTGTGTGACGTGAAACACCCATCTCGCTAAGAGATATGAACATTTTGTGATGGCTGGGTGTGCGCCTAGAAGATTCGAGTCGAAACCCTAAGAAGGATTGTGGCGGCTGAAGTCTTGGGCCCTAAGCAATGAGCCAGACGATCATCTAGACCAGTGGAATGCTCGTTCCAGGTGTAACATAGTGAGGTCTTGGAGTAGCGGATGAACCCTAGTGGCGGCACCCCATCTCACATTTCTTAGTCTCAAAGTAAGACCTCAAAATGACATTTGGCTAACTGAGGCGCTCATCTCACGCCGCCATGCGTGTTAACACGATGTTGAAACCCTAATCACGTGGTTGGATGCTTGCTTTGTGATGCGAGGCTAGCTCCATGAGATATCCGTCTCACTAAGGTGAGACAACTGTTGGCTTGTTAAGTGGCTGATTGAGTCAAGGGCAAGGTGGTCATGTGGTTCTGAAATGAGGGTCTTCATGGGTGTGAGTCGACCGTATGAGACCATTGAGATGACCGCCTTGCTGACTCAGAGGGTCAAAATGAACTTTGGAGAAAATTTCTGCAATATTGGAGAAAATTGGGTGCATATTTGCATAAATATATCAAGAAGTGCATAATTTACAATTTAGTCTAGAAATTATTAAAAAGGAGAAAATCTAATGAAAATAACTATGAAAAAATGTGCAAAAAGATGGATGAATATGCATTCATCAAGCAACTTTCCTAAAAAAATCACATATACAAGTTGTTCTCACTCTAAGGCATGAGCGCAATCACCCTCCAAAATCTTGGGGTCAAGATGAAAAGGACACACAGTCTCTTGCACCTCGCATACTCAACAGTATGCACTCCTAGTTTCCTTTAGGAATACTCGTTTCACCACCCAACAAGTTCTGACACTAAAAACAGTTCTACGTCATAGGGCACTACATGATTAGGGTTTCACTTGATTAGTTAATGCCGATTGGGTGAATTAAGGTTGCATCAAACAAGTGGACATAAAAACCCTAAATCATTTCCAATGTATAACAACTTCATAAGATATAAAATGTGTGAGGTATAATTCATAATCACAACACCACAAAATATTGTTTCATTGCTATTCAAGAGACTATATTTGTCATCATACCACTGCAGGATACAAATCCTTAACACATTATTCTAGGGTTCCAACCCTTGTCATATCATGAATAGGATCACACCTCCATTAGGGATTAACCATGCCCAAAGTTCATTAAGACCATCATATCATTCCCTACAAGATCGTCATTATCTTTCCATTCCTTAAAATAAGGCATAACAAACCATTACCATACATGTGGCATGTAAGTTTATCATAACAAGGATCTAAGATGTTCAAATAGAAGCATATTAGGGCTGTAAAAACATTAAGAGAACACTCCAAAATCATACCAATCACACAAGGAAGCTAAGCATGATTAATTATCATCACCTTTTGTATTAAGGTTAGGTATAGCAAGATAAGCTAGATTAGTGTTACACATCAGCTCATTATGGTGACTATTAGCTTTCAGGCAAAGGTAAGACTGCCAAGATATAGGCATAGAACCATTCAGTCCACATTATAAAAATGAAAACATCAAACCACAGGATTCACCCAAAAAGCATCAAATGTTGAGGCATCAAACCCTAACCATCAGATCATGTTCTTCAATAAAAACCATTGGATGCAAAGAAAGCAAACATTCAATTAGGGAAACCCTCAAGTTATGACCTACAAGAGTCATCAACATAACCTAGTCAAGCCATCGATTGTGGTGTCTATGATCACCATCAGTTGTAGTGTCCAAAATCACCATTGGTTGTGACACTCAATGTCACCATCAGTTGTGGACCATCAGATGATGAGTCAGACGAACCATCGACCTACAAGTCAGAAGAGCCATTGGGTTTTGAACCAAAATAACCATTGGTTTATGACCAAAGGCTATCCATAAGTTGTGAGACTCAGTGAGGCCATAAATAGTTGTCAATGGGTGGAAAAACTAGTCCAAAGACCAAGGGAAAACTATCGTTCAAACCAACACATGTAAGAACAAAAGACCATCGAATGTGGGATCCCTAACCATCATTTTTGGAGGGGAAAAATGACCATCGGTTGTTATCAAGATAAATAACTCAAAATAGAACTTAAATCCTTACCATCAGTTGGCATAAGAAAGCCAAGCAAAATAGCAATAAAGACCAAACCATCGAGTTACAAAGGAAGAAGGGAAAACCACTCAAAAACCCTAGGTATGATATGATCATCGTTTAGACAGCAAGAACCATCGTTTGACCACATGCAAGCAAGGTCTAACACTTCCTATACCAAACTAAGATCATGCACAAGGTTTAATGTCCATCCATAGTGATAAAATACTCAAGAAACATCACTTAAGCTTAAACCCTAGGCAAAGGTAGTATCTTTATTCTTGGAATTTCTTTTAAGAGCAAGAACATGTGCATGCAAGGTAGTAGTAAGCAATAAACGTGAAGAAAGTTATATAACTCACCTGTCAAAAGTAGATGAAGCTCCAAGAAGAAAGAAATATCAAGGAAAGAAGGTAGAAACCCTAGCTCGAGCTCTCCACTTGACTAAGCTAGCTCCTTCTCCAAAGAGGAAGCAAACCTTAGGTCAAGGAAGCAAGAAAGAGGCGTTCTTAAAGCTCTAGAGAAAGCTCTGCCATTAAACATAATGATTCCAACCTAAAAGAAGGAAGAACTAGGTAGAACAAAAAGGTAAATGAAGGAGAGAGGGAAGAACTTACTTTCTTAGGCCAAGAACAAGCAAAGGAGCTCCACAAGCTCAAAAGGAGGGTAGATATGAACCGTAGCCACACATGCAAGTAGACCGACCACCTTCTTCTACCTTGGGAACCTTCTTCTCCACCTACATAAGGAGGATGAAGCTATAGATAGAAAGGAATAGAAAGGGTGTCCAAAGGGATCGTTTTCATGCAAGAGGGAGGGTATAGAAAGCTATGGGAGAGAGGAGAGAGAAAGTTAAGGTGTTCTACTAGGTTTGTCATGTGTCTGTGGCCTAAAGGGTCACGCAAATGCAAAGTAGAAGTTCCATCAGTTGTGGGAATCTGCTAGGGCATCCGATGATGACCTACCAAGGTGTCTGTCGAGTCCCATGCATGGCGACCATCGGTTTTGGGACCCTAGGTCACAAGGGTGGAAACCATCATATGTGCACCTTCTCCAGGTAGGCCATCGATCCAAAGAGCTCAAGAGAGGAAACCATCGACTATCACACACTAAATGACCACCATTAGTTCCCAAAACCCAAGGGGAACCATCAGATCTCAACCATCTAGGAGAACCTTCAAGTGTTGCCCTCCAAGGTAGCTCATCCATGAGAGCAAAACCCTAACTCAACCCTATAAAGGTATCACCACCAAACCAAGGTGATACAAGGCAATCCATTGCACAAATGGATCAAGCATGATAATAAAAAAAAGGCACCACAAGCATGTGACAAATTTCAAAAAAAAAAACCTTAGATATGGGTAAATTATAGAAAAGTCCAAAACAAGCATAAAATCGCATAACTTGCTCAAACAATGTCCAAACTGGACCAAACATGAAACTTAATCTTGTCACATGATATCAAAGCAACTCAAAGGTTTGGATTAAGGTTTTAAGTACTTAATTATAATAATCAAGCATGTTAAACTATTAAATAAGGTCGGGGGTCTTACCAGTAAGCAATAATTATGAATGTAAAAGTTAAGTTGTACAACTTACCAACATTAGTAGAAGTGATTGCTGCTACAGGAAGGATCATGTAGTAACATGTAAAAAATAAAAAGGAGAGGTAGTCATTTCTCTGGCTTCAAAGAGACGAGTGGGTCCTTGATTACATTGGGTATGGGTGTCTATTTATAGGATTGGTTTAGGGTTTGAGGTTTCCAACTGGAGGATTCTAGAAAGGATGTAGATCACATCAATGTGCATGAGGCGTGGCGTATAGATCAAGGAAATCTTCCACATGTCACCGACGGGTTACTGTGATCCGCTTGGTGGCAATGGTAGAACAAAGTTGGTTTCCTAATTTATAGATATTGTAGGAATGTTCTGGAGAAAATGTGAAAAACTTACGCATAAAGACCATTCAGAGTAAAAAGTAGTTGAAAAAAAGATGATGTTCTCTTTTAGACAATTCAATTGGACCTTATCTGAAGAATAGCCTATTCAACATAGAATTGAAGGACAATTACACACAAAAAGATAAGTTGGAGTTATCTCTTAGACTTTCCATCAAAAGGTAGTTGGAAAGGAAATATTTAATTCCTAACAATTCAATTGGGAAATTTGTGAAAAAATCCTATTTAAGGCAGAATTGGATAATAATTGCACTTTCAGACCAAAAGAAGGTTTCTTTGGAAAAATCTCGAGATAGGTAAAGATGGGTGAAAATGGATGGATTTAATAGGCAAAAAAATGGGAAAATATGAAAAAGGGTAAATTGTGGAAAATGTGATGAACTCCGTCATTATCTAGAGAGTTAATATTTAAACATGATTTTCTGTTGAGTGAGCAAAAATGAGTTGTTAACACATATTGGTTATGATATGATACTTTAGGTGGTGATGCCTATTATTTTTAATGTATTTATAATTAAACTAGGTGGTGATTCCTATTTCCTAGTAATTGAGTGGCCATGCTTGTTACTCATATAGATTTATTGTTGGAATTAGGTGGTGATGCACATTCCTAGGTGATTAGGTGGTAATTCCCATTACTCAAAAGTATTTATTGTTGGTTATGTAGGTGATTTCATGAACGATGTTGTTTATTTTATTCCCCAGTCAGATTATTCTACATGCCATAGTTGTGAACTACATTGTGATTAAGGAAAGGTGTTGATTTTATTTATTAATATATTGAGTGTGATTCTCATTTAAAGTTGTTCTTGACATCCACTTTGAGAATTGTTCTTATCTATTTATTTATGAAATTCTTGTTCCTTAAATTATTTCCATAATGTTGCACAATTTGTTGATTTATTTGCACATACCAACTTTGTCTGTTGTTTTAAAAAAAAAATCTTCTTTCATCAAGTTGTTCTCCAATCCCTTAGCTTATGGTAAGTTTCAAGTTGTTGACATTGTACTTACACAATGGTACCATGCTCTGTTGGAGATAGTAGAATTGAGAGATTCAGATTGCCCTGTGTAGACCGTCTACTTTAGTTTAGTTATCTAGTCTTTACTTATGCATTCATCCATGTGGGTGTTCAACCTTTTTGGATTGAAAAATTGTAATATTTACATTCTTTATCATAGTTGTACACTTTAGTATATCGAAAACAAACTTGTTAAATATTGCAAGATCCATCCCTTCATGAATGTTTTAACGATGTTTGCTTGAGGGATGTTCCATTTATCCAATTGAGTATCGATTGACGCCCCTATCGACACCCACACATTACAGTTGTTGTTACTAAATCTAATAGTTACTTTACGACTACTTCTCCCAATGAGACCATAGTTCAAGCATGATTCGTGAAACCCAACAATATGGCAAACCAAAGAAGAGGTAACATTAGAGTTTGGGTTCAGGATGCTAGATCCATAAATAAAAATAATAAGAGATAATAAGATTTTAGTATGAACTTCATTAATAAGAACAAAAAGAATTGGATAATGTTCTATTAACTCCCTTATTTGGTAAGAATATCATGATTATATGTTATATAACTAGTATCATTCAATTTATTGTCACTTGAGAAACGTATTTTTTGGGTCGTGATATGTTTCATATCCTTCTATACATTTCAAATATTTTATGTTTGTGAAAAAAAGTAAGTCAATAAGAGTAGTTCATAGAGTTATGTTCATACAAAAACAAGATGGGATGCACTTCACCGTTGTCACTCTTTAGCTCCAAGCATTCTAGGACCAGGAAAGAGGAGAATAGAAAATCTCAATATACGTGCAAGATCAATTCATTAATAATAAATGGCTAGTCTATGAGCACATATACGTCTACTAATGTACAATCCCGTCCATTCCTCACAAACTTTTTCTTCTCCAAAAATAAATAGAAGATGATGATCCCTATTCGAACCTCAATAATATTTTTTTTTACAAAGGGATTTTCATGTTTCCATTTAACAAGAAATACCATTCCATTCTCGACTAACTGCTGGCCTATATCTAAATCTTATTCTAGGTCATTCTTGTCCGCTAACTAAACGAAAAAGAAGACTCTGCTACTGTCAAGTGTTCCAATATTTCCATCTGAGTTTCCAATAGAAAAGAAGTGTTGTTCAAGTGTGGGGATACGTGGCTCCAGTCCTATGACATAGCCAGTTAAGTTGTCATTCCCACTCTCAGCATAGGCGAAAGCTTCCACTTTGGGATATACAAGCCTCATTCCTTCACTGATAGTATTAATGGAACACACAATATATTTATCATTGCGAACCATGTGAGGAGATATGGCCATGATATTGGAGTCGACATTGTGTCCTAGGAGGATATTAGGTAAATTCCAGAAAGTGTGATGGCGTTGTCAGTCTGCCTCATGATCGAGGGAATGATGTCCGTGCTACTCTCCCTCAATTCCCGTTCTAATCCCCATCTTTGAGTTTTCTATGTCGTGCTCCATTTTGCTTCATCGTACAACATGTTTGTCATGAATTTCTTTCATTGCACTTAACCGGACCAAATTTTCTAGGTTACTCGTACACTCTTCATTGCAAATAGATTGATGACATGATTAGTCCACATTCGAAATGACACATCTTGACTGAAGTCTTGAAAATTTGAATAGCTCATATATAAAATTTGAGCCCATTTAGACATTTATCGGTCATGTTATGAAGACCACAAAAATCATACATTTCAAATTAGTTTCATGCGTCGATTTTGTTGCCCTCAGATAAGTGACTTATACTCATCCAAATGGGCTCAAAATTTATATGTAGCCTAGTTATAGTATGTCAATGAAGATCAATAGTTTACATTTTACAAGAAAATTACCTTGATATGCAAACACAACTTGAGTATAGCGTGCAATCTGTACACTCGAGTGTATTCTAGCCTGACTCTCTCTCTCTCTGTATATATATATATATATATATATATATATATATATATATATATATATATATATATATATATATATATATATATATATATATATATATATATATATATATATATATATATATATATATATATATATATATATATATATATATAGACTAGAATACACTCGAGTGTAGGAGCAGAATACACTCAAGTAATTTTTCATGATGCAATATTTTTTTGAAAAATCTAATCCATTGATCTTCTTAAACATCTTGTGAATAGCTCATACGCAAAATTTGAGCACATTTGGACATTTATAGGTCATGTTATAAAGACTGCAAAAATTATGCATTTCAAATTAGTTTCGCGCGTTGATTTTGTTGCCCTTGGATGAGTGACTTACACTCATCCAAATGAGCTCAAATTTGTATGTAGCCTAGTTATAGTATGACGGTGAAGATCAATGGTTTACATTTTGTAAAAAATAGTCTTGATATACAAACACACTTGAGTGTATTCATACGATCTATACACTCGAGTGTATTCTAGCCTATATATATATATATATATATATATATATATATATATATATATATATATATATATATATATATATATATAGTTAGTTAGTTAGTTAGTTAGGCTAGAATACACTCGAGTGTATTCGGAGCAGAATACACTCGAGTGTATTCGGAGCAGAATACACTCAAGTAGTTTTTCATGATGTAATATTTTTTTCAAAAATCTAATCCGTTGATCTTCTTAATCAGCTTGTGAATAACTCATATAAAAAATTTGATAATATTTGGATATTTATAGGTCATGTAATAAAGACCGCAAAAATTATGTATTTCAAATTAGTTTCGTGCGTTGATTTTGTTGCCCTCGGATGAGTGACTTACACTCATCCAAATGGGCTCAAAATTTGTATGTAGCCTGATTATAGTATGACATTGAAGATCAATGGTTTACATCTTACAAAAAATAGTCTTGATATGCAAACACACTTGAGTATATCTGTGCGATCTTTACACTTGAGTGTATTCTAGCCTGGTTATATATATATATATATATATATATATATATATATATATATATATATATATATATATATATATATATATATATATATAGAGAGAGAGAGAGAGAGAGAGAGAGTCAGGCTAGTGTACACTCGAGTGTACCAGAGGCACCGTACACCTCAGTCATTTTTAAAGATGCTATAATAAATTTTTGAAAAATCTAAACCGTTGCTCTTCTTAAATATGTTAAGAACATACTATATTTTAGCTCATTTGGACACTTATAGGTCTTGCATCTAAAGGATGCAAAAATCAGGCATTTCAAATTTGTTTTGTGTGTCAATTTTGTTTCCCTTGGATGAGTGACTTACACTCATCCAAATGAACTCGAATTGTATATTGCCTATTATTATTGCAACCATTAAGATCAATGTATTAGATTTTATAAAAACATGGTCTAGATAGGCAAACACCATTGGGGTGTACGGTGTAATCTGTACACTCGAGTGTATTCTAGATTCTCTCTCTCTCTCTCTCTCTCTCTATATATATATATATATATATATATATAAATGGGCAGGTGACACTGACATTATTATGATATACGTGTTTGTTGCATGTTTGTCTTTTTCTTATACACTTTTTGTAGAATTATTATATGATGAAGACATTGAGCAATAATGAACGTCGACAAGGAGGATTGTACGTGCACCAAACAAATTTTGTAAAACCAAAATATTGATAGATATTGAAGGGGTACAACGAAATAGAAAATGTAAGCTTGTTTCTTTTATTGTCAATGATAACAAGTATGTATCTTACATAGCATACCAGACACGTTACAACACACACGGTAGAGAACATAAAAAATACACTTGGCCTTGTAAAAGAACGTCAATAACATGGACATGCACGGGGTTGTTTAGTGGATGAACAAAAAGGAGAGTTTCTGTTCCGTGGAAGGGTTTGGTGGAAAAAAAGAAAAGTTCTGGGTGGGGAAAAAATGGATAAAGAAACAGTTGGTGTTTACTTCCGCTAACCTTGGTGTGGCGGATTGCAGCAGTAGGAATTTCTGGTGTCACAAATAATTAGCAGAGTGGCAGCGGCTTTCCGTCCCATTCTCCTAGGCACTCCAGCAGTGGGTCGATGAGTTGACCACGGGTGATGGCGGAGTATACCTTGTCGAACTCTTCACCGGGTGACTTGACCTTCTCGCCGGTGAGCAGCCCAGTGCCGAGCTCTTCTCTGACGAACTTGTATAACGGGTACGACCTGCACTTGTTGATCATGTTGGGGACCGCTGGTGTGCCGTCCTCTACAGCAGCACGTGCGGCCTCCACTTCCTTGGGTAGAGCCGCTTTAAGCTCTTCCTCAAAGACCGCGATTCTTGAAAACACGGAGGTTGTGGATTCCTTCTCCTTGTCGCCGTTCGCCAGTGCGTGGTCCACCAAAACTCCGCGGAGCTTCTGCATCAGCGGGTAGGTGGCACTGCAGACGTCATCGGCGTATGCGAAGACGTGTTCCCGGTCGACAACGCGTAAGAGATCCTTCTCGCAGAACCGACCGGGGTGGAGCTCACCGTTGGAGCCAACGGTGAGGATCCTCTTGGCGGCTTGTCCGACTGCTGTCTTGACGGCAGCGCGGAGGTTCTCCTCGAGGTGGCGGAGGTCGATGGCTTGGCAGAGAGCGACGAGGAAGGTGGACGTCATGAGCTTGAGGATCTCAATTGCCTCAGCCGTTTTACGGGCGGAGATGAGACCGAGTGAGTTGACGTCCTGGTTGTGCTGTTCGGCGCTCTGGACGTGTGTAGTCACAGGGTTGGCGAGGTACTGCAGCTCGGAACAGTACGAAGCCATGGCGATCTCAGCGCCCTTGAACCCGTAGTCCAAGCTCGGGTCCCGGCTAGCGGTAAGGTTGGAAGGAAGCCCGTTGTTGTAGAAGTCGTTGACCAGTTCAGAGAACTGCGCAAACATGAGTTTCCCGATAGCTGCTACGGCTAACCGGGAGTTGTCCATGGACACTCCGATGGGTGTCCCTTGGAAGTTGCCACCGTGGATGGCTTTACCGCGGGAGACGTCGATGAGTGGGTTGTCGTTGACGGAATTGATCTCACGCTCAATGGACTTGGTGGCGGCACGGAGGACCTCGATCTGAGGGCCGAGCCATTGTGGGGACGTGCGGAGGGCGTAGCGGTCCTGTTTGGGTTTCTGGAGTGGGTCGAGCTCGTGCACCTTCTTGGCAGCCGCGACGTACTCGCTGCCGGCCAAGACGTGCTCCATGATGGCTGCCGCCTCGATCTGGCCTGGGTGGTGCTTGAGCTTGTGTGTGAGGTGGTCGGTGTACTCGGGCTTTCCTTGCATCACCTCGCAGAAGACTGCTGATAAGACTTCGGCGGCGAGGGCTAGCACGTTGGCGTCGTAGAGGACGATGGCAGCGAGCCCTGAACCAACTGCTGTGCCATTGACGAGAGCGAGACCTTCCTTGGGCTGCAGCTCGAAGAACCCACTGTGGATGCCGGCCAAACGGAAGGCTTCCTCGGCAGTGACACGGCTACCGTCGGCAGTCACCGCGGCGGCGTTGGGGCGGCCGGTCAAAAGCCCGGCGATGTACGAGAGCGGGACGAGGTCACCTGAGGCAGTGATGGTGCCACGTAAAGGTAGACACGGAGTGACAGAGTGGTTGAGCAAGGAAGCGATGGCTTCGAGGATCTCAAACCGGATACCCGAATACCCCTGGAGGAGTGTATTGGCACGGACCAGCATGGCAGCACGGGACACCGACGACGGGAGCGTGCTGGACGAGTCCTTACCGGCGTTGAATATCCCGGCGTTGAGGAACCTGATGAGCTCCTTTTGGAGAGCACCGCCTTGCTTGGTCCTTCTGTGTGATGTGGCACCGAACCCAGTGGTGACACCGTAGCTGTCTGTTCCTCTCCCCATGCTGTCCATCACCCAGTCGCTGCTTGCCTTCACTCTCGCCCTTGCGGCTTCGTCAAGCTCCACGGCGATATCGCCCTGCTCCTCCGCCGCTGCAACGGCGGCGACTTGCCCCACCTTCAGCCCGGCTCCCACAAGGCGGACCATGGGCGTGCGGAAGTCCTCCACCATCTTGCGCACCTCTTCTAGGTGGCTGCCCTTCATGCTGTCTGCTGCCTCACCCCACTTGAGTGGGTCTTGGGTGTTGTTGGCGTGGTGCTGGACGGTGGACTCCGCGGTGACGCAGTACTTCTCCATGAGTTTCTGGTGCTGTTGATTAGATCAGAATTGGCAGACTGGCAGCACAAAGAAGGACTAGCAGCTGGTAATTGCTATAGATGGAGGAAATTCGGAGAATGGTTGGCGAGGTAGCTGTTAAAAGAAACGACTGCCTAAGAAATGTCTATCTTTAATTGCTTGCTATAGATGGAGGAAATTCGGTTGTGAGCTCGAATTCTCCTGAGGTGAGAAGCAGGGGATGGGCGTGCTTATATAGAGGAAGTTAGGATCAGAGAGAGAGGCGTTGGCCGGGCCGGCTGGTGGGTTTCGGTGGTGGGTGGGAGAGAGAGAGAGGGATGAAAATTGAAGGCTGCCCAGCTGGAGTCCGACGTCAAGGTTGATCGAGCCCGAGTAACGTGGACCAGTTGAGTGGGTTCGGTGTGGTGTTTGGCTTGACATGGAATCTATGGCTTTCTATCCTCTTTCCCGGACCTTGCTCGCCAATGTGGTGGGAAATGGGGGGTTGTGGTTGGTGGGAGATTTTCGAGAGGGAGGGTGGTGCTGTTGGTCGTCGGTCTCTTGCTCTGGAGAGAGCCCAGAGGGAAGTTGGTGGGTGGGATTGGGCGTCATGCACTTCGTAAGTTGGTTTGTGTGTTAGTTGAGAGAGAGCCTTTGCCGTCGGATGACGAGTTTGGAGGGTTAAGATTTCACTACAAAGGGAAGGTGGACCGGCTGGGGCTGAGCACTTTGTAGAGTTGTTTGCGTCGCTCCTATCACTTTCTTTTCTTTTTGTGGGTTGCAAACCATAGAGAGAGAAAGAAGAGAGAGATAGATAGATATATATAGAGAGAGAACTCGTATTGCAAAAGACTGTGGGGCTTGGTGGTTGGTGTGGTGTTAGGTAAGGGCGTTGAGATTTCTAAACTCCAATTTGTTTGTAGTTATGTAAAACTATATACAAGCCGAGTACTAAACGGTTAGTACGTGATTTTTTTTTCTTCTTCTTCTTGTGTGATCAAACTCTGTACGAAAATCCTTTCTTGTGGACTTTGGTACATCTACTTGTTCACTTATAATTAGGGCTAATTTGGTTGGATGTAAAACCAACTAACATTAGGAGTTGCAAAATATGAATTTACAAGCAGTGAGTTGTAACCCAATTTGTCTTTGTTTGGTTTTGAGTAAAATTAATGAGACCATCTAATTTGTAAACGTTTGGTTGACGTCAGTTACAGCTTGCAGTTCATATTGATACAACAGCATACATCATACAATACGAAATTAGTTGTTCTAAAAAAGATAGACTGTATGCGGCAAAGAATGTGAACTGGAACCGCGCCCAAAAGGCGTGTGGTTCATTCCCTCACTTTTCTGTAGAACCAGAGATGACGATGGATTTTGTTTCCCCGTCGTGGGTTGCAACCTCGTCTAACCAAATGTAAGAATTACAATTCGTCGTGTAATTGCAACTGGATGAGTTGGTTTGCAGCATAACCAAACGAACCCTTATAGAATTTGTATACCATCTACTATTGTACCATACTAAACACCACCATCCGTTTCCGTCCTCCTTGTTCCCTATAAAAGTTGGACTCTTCATCTCCTTTTTAACTTTCTTCACATTGCCTAAAAAACTTGGACACTTCATCTCCTCCTTTACGCGATTATCCATGCTGCCTATAAAAGTTGGGATCCATGTTCCTTAAACCGCCTAATTGCCCCTACCTATAACGTTAATTTTCTTTCTCATTGCCACCGGGCAGCATCCATCCGTCGTCCCCATGCTAAAAAGTGTGAGATCATCTGGCCACCGTCGAAGAAAGACATATAGCACGATGCCAATTTTATCTAAGGGTTAATTTGGTTGGGTGTAGTAGGGTGTTAATTTGGTTGGGTGTAGTAGGATACAATTGTGTGAGTTCACAATGTAAAAATGTACATCAAACACATTTTGTCGTCCGACAACATCCTATCAAATAGGCCCTAAATGGCGTTAGCAGATACCCAACCGGGAGAGTCGTCTCCTTGGAATGCATATAGCAGCACGTCGACACCAAATTAGAAAGAAGGTATCGTTTTGGCAATACCTACTCCTCATATGCTCCATCTCGTCTATTTCCCTTACAGTTAAGGAGAATTAATGTGGTGTTAAGCATCAAGTAACTATGACAACAACTGTGATCTGAAAATTAAAAAACTCTTTCGAGCTTTGAGGTGGGATGGCATGGGTGCCAAGGCTTTACTATTGGTTTTCCCTTAATCTTCTCTGATGTCATCAATGTTCTCGCCCGTAGTCCTAATTCCCATACCACTGCCTGTTTTCTGGATCACATCGCATTACACCTCAATTTGCCAATGTTGCACAACAACATATCAATTCCTGTATGGCATCGCGACACCACCAAGTGACAAAAGAATGCAGGGTAAGAAGCGACGAGGTGCAAAATTCATGATGAAGCAAGACCTGCAAGAAACGTGCAAGATGGTTGTTGAGAATACCACTGTGTAGGAAACAACGCTCAAGAAAAAACTAGTGTTGCATCCCGGACTCAATGAGACTATTGAGATAAATAGCACCGCAACGGTAAATTGAGGATGGTATGGTTTCGTAGAGTTTCCTATATGTTCTTGTATACCTTTTTTGCAAGGGTGTGATGCCCTCTGAAACGTGATCATTATTTTTTGTGTTCTTACAATACATGGAGCATCCATTCCTGCAGCTGATAATGAAGGGAAAGGTGCCTTCTTGGCAAATGGTTAGATACTTCAATATGGGTGACACTTCAATTTATGTTTATCCACTCCCACCTCATCACAAGGCATCACAAACATGAATCCGTATGTTTATTGTTTCATTATTGATGAGATTGTCCACAACATAGAGGGCCTCTTTAAGTCAAAGCATGGATAATATTTCGAATATAACTGTGTCAACACTACTACTATTAATATTTGAGTTGTGATTGAATGCCAACGTGGTCAAGTATGTATTTTCTATAGTCTATATATGATTACATGTACAATGGTAACTATTCATCATGTTCGTGAGAGGGGATTATTTGTCATCTTTCATCATAATATTGCTGAATTATTTTCTTTCTATAGAAGAAATCCAGAAGATGTCAACATTCAAATTTAGCTTTACTGCATACGTTTGATGTTGCCATAATTCCAAGCCATAAAACAATTCTCTAGATTTTGAAACGTTGGCCATAATGTGGGTTCATATATTATATATTTAATGATTCTTTAAATTAGTATTATGGGAACTGGATTAGTTCGGTCAAATCAACTCACAGAGGTTGGATACTTACGGGAGGTTTTCTTACTCGAAGCCTGTAGGGTGGATCGGGAGCATTGTAATGTTTTTTTTAGGATACGTCTTTGTCATGCTCAATTTTTATAATTTCTGAAATTCGTACTCATACTATGCTTCGTATGATTAGACATAATAGTTGTATTAAAATTTAATTTTGTTTCTATTCTAATTTAGTAAACTAACTTCTGATATACCTATAATTATCAATGGACTAATACATACTAGAGTGTGTTGTCATAAATTACCAACTAGATGCACATCTTAGAAGCAAATCCAACTATATGCCTTGTCACCCACCTTTTCAGACAATGGTTACTTTTTGGTTAACTGTTCGAATTGAAAACTCACATTAACTGCGTACCTTTTTGTAATTTTGGCATCAATTGATTATATATATACACATATACATATATATATATATATATATATATATGTGTGTGTGTGTGTGTGTGTCGTATGTGCTCTTATGTACCATTTTTCTTTCTTTGGTTTTTTTGTTTTTCAAAAAATGAACACAAATTTCTCGTTTAAAAGAAGCCACTCTAATCCAAAAATACTAATCAAACTTATAATGGTCGAGTATTAGTGTTATAAGTATTGTTCCTATTAAAAGAAGTCTTGGTTTATATTTTATTTTCAGCATAATAATTAAATGTACTACGTACATATCTAATAATGTGATAATTATTGTCTTTTTGTAGGAGTAAGTGTATCCTTTGGTTCCTTGTGTATATGATTATTGCTTGTTCATGCATTTGATCATTCAAATCATTCTTTGTTTTGTGGATATATGTAGACGTGTCACTTTTAAATCTTACCCATTAGTCTAAAAATAGTATGCAGCTTTTCAAGTTATATCTGTAACGAACTTTTTTTAACTGTGTCCCAAACTTCTTGGTTCAGGAACCTTCACATTTGCATCAATTCACATTTGCGTCAATCCACAATTGCTTGCCTAACCATTTCTTTTTCATATTAGATATGATATTTCACCCCTTTGACTTGAAACAAACATGTTCTTATATATTGAAAAAATATACACTCGGCAAATTATGGTACCACTTATGCGTAAAATCTGTATAGTAGGATATATACTTGAGAGGAATTTAGAATAAACATGAGCCATCAATCATTTATAAAATAAAAGTAGTGGACATCCTGTTTAGCCAGAAGAAACCTTAACACTTACTATTTGTGTCCTTTTACTTGCCGCCTGCATGAGATACTTTTACTTCCGTTAGGCTTAATTTTGTTGGGTTTGAAAGTGAGGCTACATTTTTTTCCGAAACTGAAGCTTACACATATACCATTTTTTGTTTCGACCCCTTTGGCATGCAATACAAACATCCATTGGAAATCCGACCACACTTGGTTTTCAACCCTTCAACAAAAAATAACTTCATACAAAATGTAAATTTTTTGAACTTGATTCCAATATATGATTGCTCAAAACAAACCAGTGACCAGCGGTCACGCATTAGCATGTCTTTTGAAGTTATAAACGAGGTGAAATATTTTTGTAGGATCAAGTTCCACTCACTATTAAGTTATTTAGACGTTCATAAAGAAGCTCATATTTGAATCTCGATGAATGCAGTCCCGTACCATGTAACACTTAGCTAATTAAGTGAGGCACATCATTATATTTCTACCATGTATCATGACTCGAGAGTTTATCCTCCTAGGATGAGTCCACTAACGACCCTGCCTAAGAGGGGTTCCCTCGTAATCTAAAAAATGTTTCACCTATTATTAGAAAATAAGTTAACAATATCAATCTTGATGACCTTGACTTGTTTTTCATCCTTTCTCCTTTTACATTTGCCAAAGACTTTTCTAAGAAGTAATATGTGATGAAGAGGTGGACGGGTACCACATAGGACGTGAGATTATGTGGTTTTAGTATTTGTAACACCGTATATATATACACATAATAATTTTTTAATATATAAATGTATATATGTATGTATATGCATATTTACATAATAAAAGAATTCTGGAAAAATATTTTGACAAAGAAAGCAAAAAAAGAATATGAGTTTAATAATATTATTTCTTCTCTTTAACATTTTTTTCAACGTAAAATATCTTTTGTTATTGTACTCAATTTTGCATAAATTTTATCCAATTTTATAGGTAGCTCTCTCTCTCTCTCTCTCTATATATATATATATATATATATATATATATATATATATATATATATATATATATATATATATATATATATATATATATATATATATATATATATATATATATATGGGCCCATATTTATTGCCCGCGCGGGTAGCTACCCGCCCACCCTTCCCACCACTATTTTTTAAAAAAGAAATTTACAATCGCAGAGGAGTATTTTATCTAGCTCTCCAAAAAATTTCATCCAAAAATAATATCATTTGCCCCCCAAAATAAAAAAAACCCGTCCTTATATATATCTGCTGTATATTTTGTACAAAGTTACTTTTTTAGTCGTGTAGTTACTTTCTTATCACCATAGTTACATTTTTGACAGCAGAGTTACTTTTGTGGCTAGAAGAGTTACTTTTTTGGCTTCTGGGTACCCGTCCGGGCAATGAATAAACGGTCTCTCTCTCTCTCTCTCTCTCTCTCTCTATATATATATATATATATATATATATATATATATATATATATATATATATATATATATATATATATATATATATATATATATATAGAGAGAGAGAGAGAGAGAGAGAGAGAGAGAGAGAGTCATGCTAGAATACACTCAAGTGTATAGATTACGTTGTACACCCCAATGGTGTTTGCCTATCTAGACCATGTTTTTCTAAAATCTAATCCATTGATCTTAATGGTTACAATAATAATAGGCCACATACAAAATTTGAGCTCATTTGGATGAGTGTAAGTCACTCATCCAAGGGAAACAAAATCGATGCACAAAACTAATTTTAAATGTCTGATTTTTGCATCCTTTAGATGCACGACCTATAAGTGTCCAAATGAGCTAAAATTTATTATATAGTATGTTCATAAGATATTTAAGAAGATCAACGGTTTAGATTTTTCAAAAAAGTTATTGCATCTTTAAAAATGAATGAGGTGTACGGTGCCTCCGGTACACTCGAGTGTACACTAGCCTAACTCTCTCTGCATATATATATATATATATATATATATATATATATATATATATATATATATATATATATATATATATATATATATATATATATATATATATATATATATATATATATATATATATATATATATATATATATATATATACATACATACATATACACTACTACAGAAATAGCGTTCAGTGTCGCTTTTCTGGGCGTCGGTTATTTCGGACAACCGACGCCTATAATATTCGGCGTCGGTTATTTATACAAACCGACGTCTATATTCGAAGACCAGCCAGACACGGGTACCGCTTTGTATTCAGCGTCAGCTGAGTGTAACCAACCGACGCCTAAAGGCGCCCGCGAAATCCAATTTTTGAGCGAAAAAAATCTGGGTCACATACAGCGTCGGTTGTTTAACAATTCACCGACGCCTATGTGAAATGAAATTTTACGCGAAAAGTTCCACTTTCGGTGTCGGTTATTCTTGGATAACCGACGCTGATAATAGTTCCCGCTAATTATTTTGGGGTAAAGATTGTCTAATTGGACGTCGGTTATTACGATCAACCGACGCTGAAGATAATAGGCATCGGTTGTCCTAGATAACCGACGCCGTTGACCAACTTAATAGAGGCCCGATCACCCGACTCTTCCCCCTTTCTTCCTGTTTCATCGATTCTCCTGTGCGCTCTCCCAAAATCGCCGCCTGGTGCCTGGTGCCTGCTGCTTCTCGCTCGCCGCCGACGATCCCTGCTGCTGCTCTGCGTCGCCGCCGCCGCCCCCCGCCTTCCTCCTTGCGCCGCCGCCGCCCGCTCCTTCCTCCCTGCTCACGCCCTACTGCGGCGTTGTCTTCTTGCTTGCCTCCGCTGCTCACAAGGTATTAGTCGTAGCACCTTCTTCCTTGTCTTCTTCCTTGCCGCCCGCTGCTCTGCTCTGACTTCAAAACCTAAGACTAGTTAGTGTTCTACTTCTTTCACTGAGAACTAAGAAGAATGGCCTACCACGGCCGTGCTGGGCAGCACGGCCGTGGTAGGCCAACACAGCCACGGCCGTGTTTGATTTGATTTAAACCCTAATTTGATTTAAACTTGTCCATTCTAGCATCCTAATTTGATTTGATTAAACACTAACATTGATGAAACCCTAACATCAATTGTGATGAAAGCCTAACATGTACATATCTATTATTGTGTTTGTTGGCCTAGAAACCCGTCCATGATTGACTCATTAGGAGTAAATCTTGGATAGTCTCCAGTTTGGGTCTGTTCTTGAACACCTAATCTCACTTAGGATGTAAGTGTATAATGTGTATTGGGTTTTTGAGAAAATTTCGGTTGCATTTCCCCGTTTGTTCTCTAAGTACATATGTACTTAGAGAACAGCGGGGAAATGCTGCCGAAATTTTCTTGAAAACCCAATACACATTATACACTTACTAGTGAGATTAGGTGTTCAAGGATGGGATAGGTGGTACACATTTATTATATATAAGAATGACATCACATGTGTTTGTTAGCCTAGAAAGTGAACGATCATTGTTCTTTATATTACTTGTACATTGGTATAAATTAGAATGAACAATCACTAAATTATATATTATTTGTATGGAGTCCGGCTTCATTGTAGATATCTATTATTGTGTTTGTTGGCCTAGAAACCCGTCCAAGATTGACTCATTAGGAGTAAATCTTGGATAGTCCCCGGTTTGGGACTGTTCTTGAACACCTAATCTCACTTAGGATGTAAGTGTATAATGTGTATTGGGTTTTCAAAAAAATTTCAGTAGCATTTCCCCGTTTGTTTTCTAAGTACATATGTACTTAGAGAACAGCGGGGAAATGCTGCCGAAATTTTCTTGAAAACCCAATACACATTATACACTTACTAGTAAGATTAGGTGTTCAAGGATGGGATAGGTGGTGCACATTTATTATATATAAGAATGACATCACATGTGTTTGTTGGCCTAGAAAGTTAACAATCATTGTTCTTTATATTACTTGTACATTGGTATAAATTAGAATGAACAATCACTAAATTATATACTGTTTGTATGGAGTCCGGCTTCATTGTAGATATCTATTATTGTGTTTGTTGGCCTAGAAACCCGTCCAAGATTGACTCATTAGGAGTAAATCTTGGATAGTCCCCGGTTTGGGACTGTTCTTGAACACCTAATCTCACTTAGGATGTAAGTGTATAATGTGTGTTGGGTTTTCGAGAAAATTTCAGTAGCATTTCCCCGTTTGTTCTCTAAGTACATATGTACTTAGAGAACAGCGGGGAAATGCTGCCGAAATTTTCTTGAAAACCCAATACATATTATACACTTACTAGTGAGATTAGGTGTTCAAGGATGGGATAGGTGGTACACATTTATTATATATAAGAATGACATCACATGTGTTTGTTGGCCTAGAAAGTGAACAATCATTGTTCTTTATATTACTTGTACATTGGTATAAATTAGAATGAACAATCACTAAATTATATACTATTTGTATGGAGTCCGGCTTCATTGTAGATATCTATTATTGTGTTTGTTGGCCTAGAAACCCGTCCAAGATTGACTCATTAGGAGTAAATCTTGGATAGTCCCTAGTTTGGGACTGTTCTTGAACACCTAATCTCACTTAGGATGTAAGTGTATAATGTGTATTGGGTTTTTCGAGAAAATTTCAGTAGCATTTCCCCGTTTGTTCTCTAAGTACATATGTACTTAGAGAACAGCGGGGAAATGCTGTCGAAATTTTCTTGAAAACCCAATACACATTATACACTTACTAGTGAGATTAGGTGTTCAAGGATGGGATAGGTGGTACACATTTATTATATATAAGAATGACATCACATTATACACTTAGGATGTAAGTGTATACCCTAATCTTTTCCTAATATATACTTGTTTCCTAATATATACTTGTTTTCTCTGATCATAGAATGGATAGATCATGGATGTCCATTCGTAATCGTTGCACCCCAGAGTTTATATCTAGTCTTGATCAGTTTATTAGATTTGCCGAGGAACATAGGAAAAAACCTATAGATAGATTCTACTGTCCATGTAGGCATTACGGTAACAACTTGAAAGCCAACACTGGTGAGGAAATCAAAAGTCATGTCATGTGCAACGGGATTGTACAAGGCTATACAGAATGGCACTGGCATGGAGAGATTTCAAAATCGAAACCAGTAGATGTCGATAGCAGTGCTTGGGTGGAAGAAGAAATTGCCTCTGATGACGTAAATGTGAACGAACCAGTTCCACCAGACATCATTGATGCGATGCTGGATAGTTGTAGGGTAGAGCACACCGATCCACCTCCTATCTTTAGAAACATTGTGCATGATGCTGAGATACCGTTATACACAGGCTGTGCTAAGTTTACGAAGCTTAGCACTGTGTTGAGATTGTATAAGTTGAAAGCTAACAATAGATGGAGTGACAAAAGCTTCACTTCATTGTTGACTTAGTTGAAAGAAATGCTTCCTGAAGGAAACGAGCTGCCAATCTCAACATACCAGGTAAAGAAAATGTTGTGCCCAATGGGAATGGAGGCCAAGAAGATATTTCAAAAAGACTATGTAGATTTGAAAGATTGTCCAAAATGTGGTGCGTCAAGGTATAAATTGACGACTTCGGGGGAGTCCAAATCTGTTTCTCCTGCCAAGGTGTTGTGGTATCTACCTATAATATCACGGTTTCAACGCTTGTTTGCAAATCCGAAAGTTGCGAAGAATTTGAGGTGGCATGCCGATGTTAAGAAAAATAATGATGGGATCCTACGACATGCGTCTGATTCCCCACAGTGGAAGAAGATTGATCTATTGTACCCCAAATTTGGTGAAGAAGATAGGAATCTAAGACTTGGCCTTTGTACAGATGGGATGAATCTGTACGGGACATTGAGCAGCCAACATAGCACTTGGCCAGTCATGCTTGTTATATACAATCTTCCTCCCTGGATGTGTATGAAAAATAAGTACGTTATGTTGTCGTTGTTGATATCGGGCCCTAAACAACCCGGAAATGATATCGATGTTTATCTTGAACCTTTGATTGATGACTTAAAGAAACTTTGGGCTGAAGGTGTGATGACCTATGATGCTTCAGCAAGAGAGACATTTCATTTGCACGCTATGTTGTTTTGCACTGTTAATGACTTTCCAGCATATGGGAATTTGTCTGGATATAGTGTCAAAGGAGCTAAAGAGTGTCCTATATGTGAAGAAAACACTGATTCAATAAGACTAAAACATGGCGGCAAGACTGTATATCTTGGTCATCGAAGGTTTCTTTCAAAATTCCATCCGTATCGTAGGAAGCGCAAAGCATTCAATGGATGGAATGATGAACGGAGTGCACCTAAACCTATACCAGGGGATGTTGTTTATGCAAGAGTAAAAGGCATTGTCAATGAATTTGGTAAGAAATCACAATGTAGTATGGCCACACGGAGTGACAATTCTTCATTCAAGAAGAAGTCAATATTTTGGGATCTTCCTTATTGGAGTTCTTTGACAGTCAGGCATTGTATCGATGTAATGCACGTTGAGAAAAATGTCTGTGATAACATCATTGGTACTCTGTTAAATATACCAGGTAAGATAAAAGATGGGATAAAATCTACACTGGACCTACGTGAAATAGGAATAAGGTCAGAATTAACAGAATTACATGAAATGGGTAATAAAAGAACATACTTACCTCCCGCTTGTTACACATTGTCTAGAAAGGAGAAGAAAACTTTTTGTGAATGCTTGGTAAATGTTAAGGTGCCACATGCTTACTCATCCAACATCCGTAGATTGGTATCAATGAAAGATCTGAAGTTGATAGGTCTTAAATCTCATGATTGTCACACTCTAATACAACAAATATTGCCCGTGGCAATTCGATCTATATTGCCGAAGCATGTAAGGTTTGCAATTACCAGACTTTGTTTCTTTTTCAACAGTCTATGCAGCAAAGTTATTGACCCTGATACTCTCGATAATTTGCAAGGAGAAGTGGTTGTTAACCTATGTCAGCCTGAGATGTATTTCCCTCCTTCATTCTTTGATATCATGGTACATCTTGTTGTCCACTTGACTAGGGAAGTGAAAATGTTGGGACTAGTTTTCTTTCATTGGATGTATCCCTTTGAACAATACATGAGCGTTTTTAAAGGTGATGTTCGAAACCGTTATCGGCCTGAAGGGAGTATTACTAAAGGTTATGTGGCGAGAGAGGTTATGGAGTTTTGCAATGACTTTCTCAGTGGTAATGACACTCCTGATAATGACAATAATATTGAGGAGGGCAAAGGAATTTTGGGATCACGGGTGAAAGTAATCAGCCGTGAGCAGTTGGAACAAGCTCACTTGTATATTTTACACAATATGGACAAAGTGAGTGTTTATATCGAGGAACATACCGATTTCATAAAGAGACAACATCCTCGAGCAAGTTCAATGTGGCTTGCTAGAGAGCATAATAAGACTTTTACTAAGTGGTTTGTAGATAAAGTCTTACATCAACTATCTCAAACACCAAATGATATTACAGAAACTATCAAATGCCTCGCCTTTAAACCAAAACCGAATGTTATGTCTTATGAAGGGTTTGACATTAATGGATTCACATATTACACAAAGCGCCAAGATGATAAGAGTGTCATCCAAAATAGTGGGGTCACTCTTCAAGCGTCGACTATGTACTTTGCAAGTGCAAATGATAAGAGTCCACGTGAAGCTAAAATGTCATATTACGTTGTCATTGAAGACATTTGGGAGTTTGACTACATAGATTTCAAAATTCTGCTCTTTAAATGTAATTGGGTTGATAACACCAAAGGAGTTATAGTGGATGAATTGGGTTTCACTTTGGTGAACTTTGAAAAGATTGGAGAGAAGGGTGAACCATTCATATTGGCATCACAGGCGAAACAAATATTCTATATCGATGATCCTGCAAATGATAAATGGTCAGTTGTTCTTCATGGTAAAAGACAATTCATTGAAGATCCTATAGATGAAGAAGAGTACTATGATAAGTATGATGACTCGAGTCCATTCTCAGTTGGGTTGCCAACTCCACAAAATATTGAAGCTAATGATGACTTATATGTGCGCGGAGATCACAATGAAGGATTGTTAATTGATAAAAGATCACAATTTTAGAGACATGTATGTTTATACAAATGCTAAATGTTTGCCTTTTTCTAGTTAATACAAATGCGAAATGTTTGCCTTTTTCTAGTTAATACAAATGCTAAATGTTTGCCTTTTTAATGACATTTTCAGATGGCTGACCATGATGAGCGTGATGTCCATGATGAGCATGAAGTCCATGATGAGCATGCTATCCATGATGAGCATGGCGAGGATACCAATGTAAGTTCTAAAAACATATCCTGTATTTTTATAAAATTCATTATATTCTAGTTATGTCATATATCTTATATTTATATATTGGGCTAATTCAGTGTGTTTATTTTTGTCAAATTTTAGGTTGATGATGCACATGTACCCACTGAAGCACTGGAGCAACTTGATGCGCAGCACCAAACACTTAACAAGAAAAGGGGCATCACTCTGTTGAAGAAGTTAATAGCGCTTAGTGGCAGTGGATCCAAATTGGTTGTGGAGTTTGATAATGGAGGAAATGCAATTGGAGTGAACCGCAATAATTTTGTAAACTATCTTGGGTGTACCACTCGGAGCCATTGTGGTGTTAAGTATGATAACTGGCATAAAGTTCCTCAGGGGAGAAAAGACTTGATATGGAAGGATTTATGCGTGAGTTATTATTATTTGCAATTCTATTTTGTAGATTACAAATTCTATTATTTGCAATTCTATTTTGGATACTAGTTAATAACATTTCTATTTTACAGAATCTGTTTGCATTGGATGAGAAGTTGCATCATAAAAGTGTGATGCAACGCGCTGGAAAGATGCTTAGGAATTATAGGACAAATCTGAACATAGAATACATAAAAGAGGGTGATAAGAAAAAGAAGTCATCCCTTGAACAATGGAACTTCTTGGACAAAGAAGATTGGGACAATTTTGTTGCTTTAAGAAAATCTGAAGAATTCAAGGTATTAGGTGTCACTCCCAATTTAATTAATATACATTGTATTCACCTATTCAAGATTAACATTTAGTGATACTAACCAAATCATTAATGTGCATACTAACTAGGCCCTCAGTGATGCACAAAAAGTAAGGCATGCACTGAATGTGCATGACCACACTATGGGTCCAAAAGGCTATACAAGCATTCGCCAAAGACTACATGCAGAGTCTGCGGCTACTCAGGAGTCTGCTCCTACTCAGGAGTCTGCCACACCCATGCCTCGCCATGATATCTGGATAGCTGGGAGGCAAAACAAGAAGGGTGAAATAAAGAAGCCCGTAACTGCTGAGGCGGCTGCGAAAATGGTAAAATACAACTCTTAGAGCAATCGTTTGAATATTGATTATTTGTGGTGTTAACTTACCAATTTCTGTTGATGGTGATTAGCGGGAGATGCACGAGCAGAGGAAACAAGGCACGTTCATCCCTCAGGGCACAAGGGATGAATTGACAGTTGCTCTGGGTAACCCAGAGCATCTTGGACGTGTTAGGGGTGCAGGCGCTGGTGTGGGCATCAAAGCATTCTTTGGGCCATCCCAGAGCAAACCCAGAGCGGGACTTTCTCAAGAAGAGGTAACCTATTCTTTTTTTAGAATGTTACTGCAACAGGAAATTCAATAATAAGAAGCTAATGTTTCTTTTATCCATGTATAGGAGAATAAGAGAGTCGAGGATATAGTTGCTAAGAAGGTCAACGATGTAGTTGCTGAGAAGGTCAAGGAAGAATTGCTGTAGTGGAAGGCATCTCAGGCTTCCAATCAGCCTATGGCGACCCACTCTTCTCCTGATGCACAGACTGCGAGTAATCCTGGAGACCCATCGCCTAACACGTCTGCTGTAAGTATTGTTTATGACATTGTAGCTAGTCTTTTCAAGATGATATGTTTTCAAGATGATATGTATATATGTATAACATTCTTTACGTAAATTTGTAGGCATTGAAGCCATGCCGCTTAAGAATATAAGACTATGTTGTTGCAGAGGCGCAGGCTTACCCGTCCCTTCCTGGGGAAAGGTTTCACGGGACTCCAATGCCACATGGCTACATTCGTGTGGGCCCATTACGTGTGTTACCCGATTGGAGGGAAGCTACATTGCCATATCCCCACCCGGATATTGATACACTTGCTGAGGCAGAAGGCGGGGTCATATTGTGGCCCAAAGCAGATGTCGTCTACACTACTGAAATTGTAAGATAAATTTACATTGATTTAGACTGTTAATGTGTATATATGAGGTCAACTGATATGAAATTATATATATAGGTTAAAAAGAAGACACCAGGAGCACCTAGGCCTCCACCTCCACTTCCCGCATTACCAAGTTGGGTTCCAACTGACCTAACATACCCGTTAGGTCCTGCTTGTAGGGGAATGGCATGTTGGCTACGGGCACATAATATACATTGCCCTATAATTGTTTCTTTAGATGTAGATTATGCAGGTCAATCATACGATAGCTCTTTATTTATACAAGATATTATTGAGCTGTTTATGTATGCTTGGCTGAATACATCAATGATAGAGACATGGATAAGGTGAGATCTTGTTTATACATCTATATACCTTGTGTAAGATCCGATGATCTGGTTTCTTATATATTAATGCATACGTAATACATGTTTTGCAGCTACTTAGTCGAAGATCAATGCAAATAATTTGCATTTGATCATGTGGGATTTTTGATTCCATCATTGATTAGTATGGTAGCTAAAGACCCCGATAGTGTTCAACAATACTGTATAGATGCTTTTATAATTTTTGGTCAGCAAAAGAAGACGATAATAATAGCTCCATTCAATGTCAAGTAAGTTTACTTTATTTATAGTTTGGACTTAAGAAAATTCCATTTTTATTGTGCATTTTGAGTTATTAATTGTTAACTTTTTACCTCTAGCGGTAAACATTGGGAGTTACTAGTTATTGTCCCCGAGACGTTCACTGTTTATTATCTAGATCCCGCGGGAAGTACATTAAACACTAAAATTGGACACGTAATGAGAATGCCATTATTCTGGTGAGAAATATTTCATTTTTGTATCCGTTCACATCTGTTATTACATTAATATTTACTTATGCAATTTACTGTGTTATATTAACATGTAGGGGTTTAGATGCATTCAAAAAGGCTGGAGGAACGGTCCCAAGGAAAAAGAACCAGCCAATAAATTGGCAGAACGTACAAGTATGTTCCCGACTCCAATGTATATATTATTGATGTGAATTGTGCTTAATTGTATTATTTTGTATGTTTCAATTTATAGTGCGCTACACAAGACAACGGCTGGGCATGCACATACTATGTGATGTGATTTATGCAGATGATTATCCGATATGCCGCATTGGACATTGATAAGATACATGAGGTATTATATATAGTCTCATTAGTTAGTATGAAATATATCAATCTTATTTTTATATTATTACTTATATATATACATCATTCTCTTTGCAGGTGTTTAAAACTGACCACACTATAGGTAAACGCTTAAAAAATATACATGCTCCATATACGATGGAAGCATTAGATGAAATAAGAGAAGAATGGGCAAAAGCCATACAAGCAGTGGCAACTGTAAGATATAATTGGGATGTTGATAGCGATAATGAATGATACTTTGTAAATGAATATTTCTGAATGTTAATACATGTATTTGAATGTTTCTATATGTGTGAATGTGAGAATTGAATTGATGTCTGAATGTATCTACTTGTGTGAAATTTTCCTTGGGACTTTTGCAGGTTTGTGGCCTGTTTGTAGGCTGATATCAATGGATGTCGTAAACCTGCAGTTCAGAAAACTGAACTGCAGGTTCTCATCCTGCTGACCAGCCACAACAGGCCTGCAAACTGATATGAAAAAAAATAGATATATGCGTCGGTTATTTACAGAAAACCATCAGCAAAGACCTACAACGTCGGTTATTGGATAAAAACCGACGCCTAATAGTACAAAGAACCCGACCGTGCAGGAAAGCACGGCCGTGGTGGAAAAGGCATCGGTTATTCATATAAAACCGACGCCTATAGTACTAAACACGGCCGTGCAGGGAAGCACGACCGTGTCGTCTTGAAGTATGGCGTCGGTTTTTTATAGAAAACCGACGCCAAAAGGGTTCGCGCCACAGAAAACAGCGTCATCTAGGACTCTTTCTGCGTCGGTTACCAAGTAAACACCGACGCTATAGTCCATATAGGTGTCAGTCTTTTAGTAGATAACCGACGCAGAATGTGTCCTAGATGACGCCATTTTCTGTGGTGCGAACCCTTTTGGCGTCGGTTATCTACTAAAAGACCGACGCCTATATGTTAAATAGGCGTCGGTTAAAAAACCGACACCGAAGTGTTCGATCTTTAGCGGCGCCCACATAGGCGTCGCTCAGAAACCGACGCCAAAGGGGGTTAAACAACCGACGCCAAAGGCTGTTTCTGTAGTAGTGATATATATATATATATATATATATATATATATATATATATATATATATATATATATATATATATATATATGGGAGTTCATTCATTGCCACGCGGGTAGCCTAGATTTTTGCTACCCAGCAGCCAAAAAAGTAACTCTCCTGGCTAAGAAAGTAACTCTGCTGTAAAAAAAGTAACTATGATGTCAAAAAAGTAACTCTGCTGGCCAAAAAAGTAACTCTGTACAAAATATACAACATATATATAAGGACGGGTTTTTTAATTTGGGGGGGGGGCAAATGATATTATTTTTGGATGAAATTTTTTGGGGAGCTAGACAAAATGGTCCTCTGCAATTACGAATTTGTTTTTGAAAAAAGGTGGTTGGAAGGGTGGGCGGGTAGCTACCCGCGCGGGCAATAAAGATGGGTCCTATATATATATATCACTACTACAGAAATGGCTTATAACGTCACTTTTAAAGGCATCGGTTGTATAAATACACCGACACCTAAACCCTAAAGCCTCAGTTTAATAAAAAAACCAACATCTATCGACCAGATACGGGTATCACTTTTATTCAGTGTCGGTTCCCTAATAATAAATCGACGCCTAAAATTAACCGCCAAATCTAAAATTTCTAGTGAAAAAAATTACCTACAAAATTTAACATATGGCGTCGGTTATTAACTACTAAACCGACGACGAAAGGTTATTCGCGAAACAGAAATTGGGCACATTTTGGTCGACAATTTTGCTATTATAACCGACATTTATGGGTTTTCCCGCGTTGTTCCCGAGAAATTTTTCACACCCTATGAGCGTTGATTTTTGAAAGAAACTGACGACTATGGTCATTAATGGAGAACAATTTTTTAATCGACATATGTAGAGATAGACGTCAGTTTTTTCTAGTAAAAACCGACGACTATCATTGAGAATAGGTGTCGGTGTGTTTGTAGAACCGACACCGTTAGTTTTATGTGTTGGTTTTATTTAGGAACCGACACCTATTGTTAACTTAACAACACCTGCGCGAGCCCGACTCTTCCCCTTTCTCTGTTTCATTCGTTCTCGCGCTACTCCAGGGTTTGGTCTGGCGATCGATTTCTCCTCTGCCGCTGCTCGCTGCCACTACTTCCACGCTTGCCGCCGTCACCGCTCAGGATGCCGCCACGCCGCTGCCGCCTCTACTGGACCTGTAGCTCGCCGCCACGCTGCCGCCACGCTGCCGCTCAACACCTACAGCTCGCCGCCGCTGCCGCTCGACAAAGGAGGTACCCTCTTTGCTTTCTCCCTCTCTTTTGCTTGCTCAACACCTACTCGCCCTGCCGTTCTGCTGCCCGATCCTCTACCTGGAAGCAACATGAGGAGGTCACGACCGTTTGGGCCTCCACCTCTTCTTCTTCCTCCACCTCTTCTTCTTCTTGCTCCCTCTCCTTACCAAATGTGTTAAAGCAAGGCCACGACCGTGTGGGCTGGCCACGACCGTGGTTGTGTTGGCCGACCACGGCCGTACTGGCCAACACAGCCACGGTAGACCAACACAGCCACGGCCGTGGCCAGCCCACACGGTCGTGGCCTTGGTTTTATCCATTTGGTAAGAAGGGAGCAGGAAGAAGAAGATGCATTTGCAATTGAATACTAATGCTTGACCTAATTCTGTAAATTTTGATGCATGTTGAATTAATATATTAAAACCCTAATACACATTCCATCATAATCTTGAATTAAGTATATTGTTGAAATCTTGTGATCAATCTATGTAAGATATTAAAACCCTATTGTTAAATCTCTGGTTTTGTAGTGATGTGTCACCCTAACATCTACATGAATCCCTATTGTATGATGTAGATTGATGATAATGCATGAGCTAGTTTGAAATTTTGAAATCAATTATGAATCTCTCCATCCCTATCTAGGTCATACTAATTTATGTGTAATATTTATCTTGATGATGAACATGCATGGACACTCGAAATGTTGAAATCAATGTTATAGAATGACATCACATGTATTTGTTGGTCTAGAAACCCGTCCAAGATTTACTCATTAGGAGTAAATCTTAGATAGTCCACGGTTTGGGACTGTTCTTGAACACCTAATCTCACTTAGGATGTAAGTGTATAATGTGTATTTGGTTTTTAAGAAAATTCCGGTAGCATTTCCCTGTTTGTTCTCTAAGTACATATGTACTTGGAGAACAACGGGGAAATGCTGCCAAAATTTTCTTGAAAACCCAATACACATTATACACTTACTAGTGAGATTAGGTGTTCAAGAATGGGATATGTGGTATACATTTATTATATATAAGAATGACAACACATGTATTTGTTGGCCTAAAGTTTTAACCATGCAAAAATATAATCTATTAACCCTAGACCATAATCTTGTTGTAATATATACTTGTTTTCTCTTTGATCATAGAATGGATAGATCATGGATGTCCATTCGCAATCGCTACACCCCAGAGTTTATATCTGGTCTTGACCAGTTTATTAGATTTGTCAAGGAACATAGGAAACAACCTGGAGATAGGTTCTACTGTCCATGTAGGCATTGCGGTAACAACTTGAAAGTCAGCACTGGTGACAAAATCAAAAGTCATGTCATGTGCAACGGGATTATACAAGGCTATACTGAATGGCACTAGCATGGAGAGATTTCAAACTTGAAACCAGTGGATGTCGATAGCAGTGCTTGTGTGGAAGAAGAAATTGCCTCCGATGACGTAGATGTGAATGAACCAGTTCCAGTAGACATCGTTGATGCGATGCTGGATAGTTGTGGGGTAGAGCACACCGATCCACCTCCCATTTTTAGAAACATTGTGCATGATGCTGAGATATTGTTATACACAGGTTGTACTAAGTTTACGAAGCTTAGCGATGTGTTGAGATTGTATAAGCTGAAAGCTAACAATAGATGGAGCGACAAAAGCTTCACGTCATTGTTGTCTTTGTTGAAAAAAATGCTTCCTGAAGGAAACAAGCTGCCAATCTCAACATACCAGGTAAAGAAATTGTTGTGCCCAATGGGAATGGATGCCAAGAAGATACACGCATGTCCGAATGATTGTGTATTATTTCAAAAGGACTATGTGGATTTGAAATATTGTCCAAAATGTGGTGCGTCACGGTATAAACTGACGACTTCGGGGGAGTCCAAAACTGGTTCTCCTGCCAAGGTGATGTGGTATCTACGTATAATATCACGATTTCAACACTTGTTTGCCAATTTGATAGATGCGAAGAATTTGAGGTGGCATGCAGATGTTAAGAAAAATAATGATGGAATCCTACGACATGCGTCTGATTCCCCACAGTGGAAGAAGATTGATCTATTGTACCCTGAATTTGGTGAAGAAGTCAGGAATCTAAGACTTGGGCTTTGTACAGATGGGATGAATCTGTACGGGACATTGAGCAGCCAACGTAGCACTTGGCCAGTCATGCTTGTTATATACAATCTTCCTCCTTGGCTGTGTATGAACAATAAGTACGTAATGCTGTCGTTGTTGATATCGGGCCCTAAACAACTTGGAAATGATATCGATGTTTATCTTGAACCTCTGATTGATGACTTAAAGAAACTCTGGGGTGAAGGTGTGATGACCTATGATGCTTCATGAAGAGAGACATTTCGTTTGCATGCTATGTTGTTTTGCACTATTAATGACTTTCCAGCATATGGGAATTTGTCTGGATATTGTGTCAAAGAAGCTAAAGCGTGTCCTATATGTGAAGAGAACACTGATTCAACAAGACTAAAACATGGCGGTAAGACTGTATATTTCGGTCTTTGAAGGTTTCTTACAAAATTCCATCCGTATCGTAGGAAGCGCAAAACATTCAATGGATTGAATGAGGAACAGAGTGCACCTAAACCTATACCAGGGGAGGTTGTTTATGAAAGAGTAAAAGACTTTGTCAATGAATTTGGTAAGAGATCACAATGTACTATGGCCACACGGAGTGACAAATCTTTATTCAAAAAGAAGTCAATATTTTGGGATCTTCCTTATTGGAGTTCTTTGACAGTTAGGCATTGTATCAATGTCATGCACATTGAGAAAAATGGATGTGATAGTGTCATTGGTACTTTGTTGAATATACCAGGTAAGACTAAAGATGGGCTAAAATCCTGACTGGACCTACGTGAAATGGGAATAAGGTCAGAATTAACATAATTACGTGAAATGGGAAATCGAAGAACATACTTACCTCCTGCTTGTTACACATTGTCTAGAAAGGAGAAGAAAGCTTTTTGTGAATGTTTGGTAAATGTTAAGGTGCCACAGGGTTACTCATCCAACATCCGTAGATTGGTATCAATGAAAGATCTGAAGTTGATAGGTATTAAATCTCATGATTGTCACACTCTAATGCAACAAATATTGCCTGTGACAATTCGATCTATATTGTCGAAGCATGTAAGGTTTGCAATCATCAGACTTTGTTTCTTTTTCAACAGTCTGTGCAGCAAAGTTATTGACCCTGATACTCTCGATAATTTGCAAAGAGAAGTGGTTGTTACCCTATGTCAGCTTGAGATGTATTTTCCTCCGTCGTTCTTTGATATCATGGTACATCTTGTTGTCCACTTGACTAGGGAAGTGAAAATGTTGGGACCAGTTTTCTTGCATTGGATGTATCCCTTTGAACGATACATGAGCATTTTTAAAAGTGATGTTCAAAACCATTATCGGCCTGAAGGGAGTATTATTGAGGGTTATGTGGTGAGAGAGGTTATGGATTTTTGCAATGACTTTCTCAATGATAATGACACTCCTGGTAATGACAAGAATATTGAGGAGTAATTTGGCAAAGGAATTTTGGGATCACAGGTGAAAGTAATCAACCGTGAACAGTTGGAACAAGGTCACTTGTATATTTTACACAACATGGACGAAGTGAGTGTTTATATCAAGGAACATACCAATTGCATCAAGAGACAATATCCTTGAGCCAATACAATGTGACTTGCTAGAGAGCATAACAAGACATTTATTAAGTGGTTCGAAGAGAAAGTCTTATATCAACTATCTCAAACACCATATGATATTACTAAAACTATCAAATGCCTCGCCTTTAAACCGAAATTGACTGTTATGTCCTCAGTGAGGCGCAAAAAGTAAGGCGTGCACTGAATGTGCATGACCACACAATGGGCCCAAAGGGGTATGTAGGCATTCACCAAAGACTACAGTCTGAGGCTAATGCTCAATATGCTACTACTCAGGAGTCCTCTACTATAGGTAGCACACCTCTGCCTCGCCATGATGTCTGGATAGCTGGGAGGCAAAATAAGAAGGGAGAAATAAGGAAGCCCGCAACTGAAAACCTCTAGAGGGGGGGTGAATAGAGTTTTATGATAATTTAAAACAATTTAAACTCAAACAACCAAAGTAAAATACAAGAAGAGAGACACAGGTGTTTAGAGTGGTTCCACCTTAGCAAATGCTAAGGAGTCAGTCCACTACCCGGTTGCTTACCCAACCGGGATTTTGAAAGTATTGAATTTTATTACCTTTTAAGGATGTTACATAAAATTACAACACTCTCTAAACACCCTTTGGACAGCCTTCACCTAGAAGTAATCTTGCCAACCTTGAAGCAGCCTTCCTTGGAGTAACTTCAAGCTCCCCCTTGAAGTAGCCTCCCTCCCGAAGTAGCTTCCCGTCAAGATAGCCTTCTGAAGTAGTCCAAAGTCCTTCTCTTCACACGAAGAGCTTCACCCTCTTCCTATATGCAGCCTCCTCCCTGGAGTAGCAACGAAGAGTACAAATATAACAAGGAACAAGAAGGAAAATAAGAAAGTACAACTTATCCTTTTAAGCTCAAGGCTTGAATTGCCTATATCAAGCGTATGGATTTTTCTAGCCAAGGTAATAGACTTGTGGATGCTAGGGTTAGGAAAATCTAGCCTATAGGACGAGCTTGAGCTAGATGGAATATGGCCAAGTAATCACAGTGCTCAATTGCTTGTAAAAGATTGCTCAAGAGTGCTTAGAAAGAATTCTCAAGTGTAGCAAGGTAAATCTTAGTGTCCTATGGCTTGTCCTATTTATAGGGATAGCCTAAATATGCTTAAGGACTTTCTAGATAGTTTCTAGGGGGTTCCAAGTGCTCAATTAGCCGTTAGGAATAGATTGGTCGTTTTTACAATGGCTAATTGCTTTAACTCTGCAGATTCTGTCAGAGACCGTCTCGGTCGACAGATGGTCGACCGAGACACCCACTCGGTCGAGCTTTTCTCGACCGACAGGCTCTCTGAGTGCAACGTTCACTTCCAACTGCCAACTAACTCATTTGCTAAGTCTAACAGCTACTTTAGGTCAATCTCGGTCGAGAAGGTTGTCGACCGAGAGTGTCTCGGTCGAGGAGTGTGTCGACCGAGATTGACTCTGTTTCAATCTATTAATTAAGATACTAAGTGTGTGCATGAGTGTGCATAATGTGATCCTATTGGAAGGGATGACTTGTCTAACTATGGTGTGTAGCTAGGGAAGATCCAATGCTTGATTTACATGCAATCTAGGTACTTGTACATTATATAACTGTACAAGTTTTTACAATAGTGATTACATTGCATGAAAATAAAACTATAAACTTATGATCTCCCTAGTTGCTTCGTCATCCACCATAATCCTGCACACTCAAGTAGCTCGTTAGATAAATAAGAATGAAATGTTTGTCATAATCAAAACAAAGGGATTTTATAGATGTCCATTTAGCCAACAATCTCCCCCTTTTTGAAGATGACAAACATTTCCAAAATATGAATAAAGGAAATATAAAACATATAAATGCCATACCTTTAGATTGCCGTTTGGAACTGTTCCTCTTATTTATAAAATGTGTGCTTAGTATCCCCAGTGAATTATGGAACATGAAATCCAGTTCATTTGGGAATATAGCAACTTTCAATGTAAAGCCAAGAGTATATTTATGAAACTCATTGATTGAGTTTGTCATAAGTAGTAAGTTATAGTTTTATATATCTCTCCCCCTTTGTCATCTCAAAAAGGTAACCGTTTTATTGAAAAACTCCCCCTTAATTAGATATCCCATAAAAAATGAACGAAAAAGATGTCCATTGAATAGCCAAAATGTAAAGCAATGAGGTGTCTAGCTAAGAGGCAACAATTTGCAGATTACCAATTGAAACGTTCATATCAATATTGATACAAACCATAAAAGCATAAGTAGTTGGTTTTAAGATCCGCAGATATCAAAGAAAACATCCTCTAACGGAGTAATAAGTAATTGCTTCCTAATGTTGTTGAATTGATCTAATGGAAGCGGTTTTGTAAAGATATCAGCTAATTGATTTTCTGTATCAACATGATGAAGGGAAACATGATTCTTTGAGATGTGATCCCTTAAGAAGTGATGACGGATTTCAATATGTTTGGCTCGGCTGTGTAGAATAGGATTGTGTGCTAAGTTTATGGCGCTTGTGTTGTCACAAAAAATAGGTGTAGATGAAAGATGAAAACCATAATCGCTTAAAACTTGTTGCATATAAAGCACTTGAGCACAACAAGACCCAGCTGCCATATATTCAGCTTCGGTGGTAGATAGGGCAACCGTGTTTTGTTTCTTGCTAAACCAAGATACTAAGGCTCTACCTAATAAGAAACATCCACCACTAGTACTTTTGCGATCAAGTCGACAACCGGCATAATCCGCATCAGTATATGCTTTAAAATCCAATGATTGTCCTTTTGGATACCATAAACCAAAACAAGTAGTGCCGGCTAGATATCGAAGGATTCGTTTAACCGCAAGAAAATGAGAATGCATAGGCTGAGATTGAAATCGAGCACAAAGACCAACGGAGAACATAATGTCCGGTCGGGAAGCGGTTAAATATAGTAAACTACCAATCATGGCTCTATATAAGGAATCATCAATAGGTTCCCCATTTTCATCCTTATCAATTTTAATAGAAGTAGCCATAGGAGTAGTAGCATGTTTGCATTGATCCATCCCAAAGCGTTTTAACAGTTCTTTAGTGTATTTTTCTTGGCTTATAAAAATTCCGGCAGGTGTTTGCTTAATTTGAAAACCAAGAAAGAATGTTAGTTCACCCATAAGGCTCATTTCAAATTCTTTTTGCATAATGTCACTAAATTGTGTGCATAATGATTCATTTGAGGCACCAAAAATAATGTCATCAACATATATTTGTACAACTAAGAAATCAGATGCATATGTTTTGAAAAATAGAGTAGAATCTGAATTTCCAGTAGAGAAACCATTTTCAAAAAGATATGTCTTGAGCCGTTCATACCAAGTCCTAGGAGCTTGTTTTAGACCATAAAGTGCCTTTTTAAGTTTATAAACATGATCGTCCTTTTCTGGGATTTCGAAGCCAGGTGGTTGAGCAACATAAACTTCTTCTTGTATGATGCCATTTAGAAATGCACTTTTGACATCCATTTGATATAACTGAATGTTTTTATGGGCAGCAATAGCTAATAACATCCTAATGGCTTCAAGTCGAGCTACGGGTGCATATGTTTCATCAAAGTCAATTCCTTCTTGTTGATTATATCCTTGGGCAACTAACCGTGCTTTATTTCGTATGACTTCACCTGCCTCATTAAGTTTGTTCCTAAAAACCCATTTAGTGCCTATGATAGTTTTATCTTGTGGTTTAGGAACTAGATCCCATACATCATTTTTAGTGAATTGATTTAATTCCTCTTGCATGGCTATTATCCAGTAATCATCCTTAAGAGCCTCGGATATTTTCTTAGGTTCAATGATAGAGACAAAAGCCATGTTTGCAACATCTTGGAAAGAGGACCTAGTTTTGACTTTATCATTTGGATCTCCAATAATTAGCTCTTGGGGATGATCCTTTATCAGCCTAGGTGTAGGTTGTGGTTCGACCGGAGGATCGGATGTGGGAGTTTTCTCATTATCATTTGGAATGGTTATAGTTTCAAATTGATTTGTGAGATCAATGATATCTAAATTTGTAGCTTTTGATTCCTCATGAAAAGAAACATGAATGGATTCCTCAACTTTTCTAGAGATAATGTTATATACCCTAAACGCTTTGCTAGAAGTAGAATATCCCAAGAAAAATGCTTTTTGTGATTTAGAATCAAACTTGTCTCTATCATCCTTGGTGTTTAAAATATAACATGTAGAGCCAAAAGTATGAAAGTAGTCAACTCTAGGTTTCTTAGAGTGTATTATTTCATATGGAGTTTTCTTCAAGTGAGAGTGAACCGTGACTCTATTGAGTACATAACAAGCTGTGTTTACAGCTTCAGCCCAAAAGGTTTTAGGGGTGTTGTGTTCAAGCATCATGGTCCTAGCCATTTCTTGTAGAGATCGATTTTTCCGTTCCACAATACCATTTTGTTGTGGGGTACGTGGAGCAGAGAAATTGTGAGTATATCCCTGAGATGTGCAAAAAGTTTCAAAAGTATGATTTTCAAATTCGCCACCGTGATCACTTCTAATGGTACATATTTTATGTTGTAAAAGATTTTCAATTTTAGAACAAAATTGCATAAAGACATGAATAGTGTCATCTTTTGTTGCAATAAAATGTACCCATGTAAATCTACTATAATCATCAACAATAACAAAACAGTATCGTTTACCACCAATAGATTGTGTTCTCATTGGTCCAAATAAATCCATATGAATTAATTCTAGGGATCTACTGGTGCTAAGTATATGTTTTGATTTAAAGGATGTTTTGGTTTGCTTTCCCATTGTACAAGGTTCACAATTTGCAACTTGATCAAAAGACAAAACAGGTAATCCACGAACAAGATCATATTTTACTAACTTTTTAATAGCATGTGAACTAGCATGACCAAGCTTTTTATGCCATAGTTGTAAGGTGTTTTCATTTGCAAGTAAGCATTTACCTACTACTGATTTCATAGAGTTTGGTTTAAGGATATAAAGATTTCCAACTCTATTTCCTTCATAAACAACAGTCGTAGTATTTTCTATCAATAACTTGCAGCAGGTTTTGTTAAATAACACATCATAACCGCTATCACATAGTTGACTTACACTTATTAAGTTATGATGCAATCCATCAACTAGTAGAACATTTTTGATTTCAAGATTTGTTCCAACATTACCTATTCCAACGATTTTGCCCTTACCATTGTCTCCAAAGGTGACCGTCCCACTTTTCTTTTCTTCAAAAGTTGAAAATGCATCCTTGTTTCCGGTCATATGTTTGGAGCAACCACTGTCAACGACCCATTCCTGCATTAGAATATAGATTTTGGTACCCATGTGATGGTCCGATAAGGTTAGAAACTTTTTAATTTGCTGATGTGTAAAAAGTTCTGATACAGGAAACCAGTCGGTCGACGATTGTTCGACCGATATAATTCTCGGTCGACAATTTATCGATCGAGGAGGTTACTGTATCACAATCGAAAAGAACAGAAATATTTTTCGGTTGACCAGTGTTTGACCGAAATGAGTACTGGAAGATTTTCGATTTGTTAAAGACATCCAGTCGGTCGACACTACTTCGACCGACCCATAGCTCGGTCGACAGTACTTCGACCGACGAAGTTTCTGTTTTAGTACAGCAATACAAAAAAAATAATACCAATAAGCATAGCATCGTTTGTTGAGATAGGACAATATAAATTGCACAAATTAAGTATTTTGTCATATCTCAACTACATTCCATTCTTCTAAGTTTGAGGTCTTGGGGTCCACACTAAGTTAGACTTCTTAGTCTTGTAGGGGCATGAAAAGCAGTAATGACCAAGACGTAAACAGAAATGACAAGTAATAGAATCAACTTCGTTTCTTTTTCTAGTCATTGTGTTTTTGGGTACAAACATAGTTTGGGTCTTTTTGGTTTGGTTTCTCTTTGGAACATATCCCAAACCTTTTCTTCCATTGAAGGTAGTACCACTTCTTAATATGTTATCAAGAATATCTTTTCTTCTTAACTCATGAAGTTCTTGTTGTAACTGAGCAATGTTATTCATTTTCTTATGTATATCTTTTCTTGCCTGGTCTAAATCAGAAAGCAATGAATCCTTTTCTTTTACAATAATGTCATAGTCCGAATGATTGCACAAGATAGGTTGAGTTTGAAAAGCTTGTAGTTTAGCTAACAACTCAGTCTTTTCTTTTGATAGAAGATCAACATTAGTTTCCAAAGTAAGTAGCTTTCTAGTGCAATCATCTAAAGATGTTTTTAAAGATACATTTTCAAGATCAATGTTATTCTTTTCGGAAGAAAGTTCATCTATTTTGGCAATGAGCTCATTGTTTGATTTTATAGTCCTTTTTAGTTTCTTCTTGGCATCAACATATTTATCATGAGTTTCTTGTAAGCTAGCTACTAACTCTTCTTTAGGAAGATCAACTAGGCTTACCTCTTGAGATTCTTCATCTTCTCTTGCCATTAGACATTCTATCTTGTCTTCTCCGCTTTCACTTTCACTCGTTTCATCCCATGCTGCTTTATAAGCTTTTTCTTTCTTCTTATGTGAGCTTTTCTTTCCCTTCTTAGCTTTGGGACATTCATTTTTGAAATGTCCTTTCTTTCCACATTCGAAGCACCTGGGAGTGGAAGAAGAACTAGAAATTTTATTAGATTTAAACCTTCTATATTTCTTACCATTGACTATCAATGCTTCTTCTCCTTCTTCTTCACTAGATTCCTCACTCTCTTGTGAGAGAGCTTTTGATGCTTTGAGAGCTACGTCTTTCTTTGGCCCACGTTGATGTTCATGTTCTCTTCTCTCTTCCTCTTCTAGGTCTGCTTCATGAGCTTCTAAGTTACCGATGAGCTGTTCCATTTTGAGGCGAGTGAGGTCGTTTGCTTCTGCAATAGCTGTCACCTTTGGTTTGTACTTTGGAGGAAGAGATCGAAGTATTTTTGATACCTGATCTTCCTCAAGAACAGGTTTCCCTAAAGCACTCAAACCATTGACAATAGTAGAAAATTTTGAATACATTTCACTAATAGTTTCATTTGGATCCATACGAAAATGTTCAAATTTGGTTTTAAGCAAACTAACTTTAGAGTTTTTAACTTGAACCGTACCTTCATATGTTATAGATAATCTATGCCAAATGTCATATGCGGTATCACAGTTTGATACTCTATTAAATTCACCTACTGAAATGGAACAATATAAAATGCTTACCGCCTTTGCATTCATTTGTGCCATTTTTACCGTATTAGCGTCCCATACTTCGAACTCGTCTTGTGGAAGTGTGTATGGTGTAGATACCATTCTCCAAAGATCCCAATTGATTCCTTGGAAGTAAAATTGCATTCTTCTCTTCCAGTATTGATAGTTTGTCCCATCAAATGCCGGAGGTCGAGCAACGAACGTTCCTTCAATGTTGAGGTTGTTGAGCACTCCATCCCCCATCTTTTCTTCAAGACTTTGTTAGGGCTCCTTGAAGCCTGCTCTGATACCAATTGAAAACCTCTAGAGGGGGGGTGAATAGAGTTTTATGATAATTTAAAACAATTTAAACTCAAACAACCAAAGTAAAATACAAGAAGAGAGACACAGGTGTTTAGAGTGGTTCCACCTTAGCAAATGCTAAGGAGTCAGTCCACTACCCGGTTGCTTACCCAACCGGGATTTTGAAAGTATTGAATTTTATTACCTTTTAAGGATGTTACATAAAATTACAACACTCTCTAAACACCCTTTGGACAGCCTTCACCTAGAAGTAATCTTGCCAACCTTGAAGCAGCCTTCCTTGGAGTAACTTCAAGCTCCCCCTTGAAGTAGCCTCCCTCCCGAAGTAGCTTCCCGTCAAGATAGCCTTCTGAAGTAGTCCAAAGTCCTTCTCTTCACACGAAGAGCTTCACCCTCTTCCTATATGCAGCCTCCTCCCTGGAGTAGCAACGAAGAGTACAAATATAACAAGGAACAAGAAGGAAAATAAGAAAGTACAACTTATCCTTTTAAGCTCAAGGCTTGAATTGCCTATATCAAGCGTATGGATTTTCCTAGCCAAGGTAATAGACTTGTGGATGCTAGGGTTAGGAAAATCTAGCCTATAGGACGAGCTTGAGCTAGATGGAATATGGCCAAGTAATCACAGTGCTCAATTGCTTGTAAAAGATTGCTCAAGAGTGCTTAGAAAGAATTTTCAAGTGTAGCAAGGTAAATCTTAGTGTCCTATGGCTTGTCCTATTTATAGGGATAGCCTAAATATGCTTAAGGACTTTCTAGATAGTTTCTAGGGGGTTCCAAGTGCTCAATTAGCCGTTAGGAATAGATTGGTCGTTTTTACAACGGCTAATTGCTTTAACTCGGCAGATTCTGTCAGAGACCGTCTCGGTCGACAGATGGTCGACCGAGACACCCACTCGGTCGAGCTTTTCTCGACCGACAGGCTCTCTGAGTGCAACGTTCACTTCCAACTGCCAACTAACTCATTTGCTAAGTCTAACGGCTACTTTAGGTCAATCTCGGTCGAGAAGGTTGTCGACCGAGAGTGTCTCGGTCGAGGAGTGTGTCGACCGAGATTGACTCTGTTTCAATCTATTAATTAAGATACTAAGTGTGTGCATGAGTGTGCATAATGTGATCCTATTGGAAGGGATGACTTGTCTAACTATGGTGTGTAGCTAGGGAAGATCCAATGCTTGATTTACATGCAATCTAGGTACTTGTACATTATATAACTGTACAAGTTTTTACAATAGTGATTACATTGCATGAAAATAAAACTATAAACTTATGATCTCCCTAGTTGCTTCGTCATCCACCATAATCCTGCACACTCAAGTAGCTCGTTAGATAAATAAGAATGAAATGTTTGTCATAATCAAAACAAAGGGATTTTATAGATGTCCATTTAGCCAACAGCAACTGCTGAGACGGCTACAAAAATGGTAAAATACAACTCTTACAGCAATCGTTTGAATATTGATTATTTGTGGTGTTTACTTAATTACAAACTTTTGTTTTGGCGATTAGCGGGAGCTGCATGAGCTGAGGAAACAAGGAAAGTTCATCCCTGAGGGCACAAGGGATGAATTGACAGTTGCTCTGGGTAACCCAGAGCATCCTGGACGTGTTAGGGCTGCAGGCGCTGGTGTGGGCATCAAAGCATTCTTTGGGCCATCCCAGCGCAAACATGTCCCAAAAGAGAAACTTTCACAAGAACCTATTCTTTCTTTATAATGTTACTGTAAAAGAGAATTCAATAATCAGAAGCTAACATTTCTTTTATCCATGTATAGGTAGATAAGCTAGTTGATAGGAAACTCGAAGAAGCACTGAGCAAGTGGCAGGCATCTCAGACTGCCACTCAGCAGACAGTACCTATGGCGTCCCGCTCTACTCCTGCTGCAGAGGTTGGGAGTAGTCCTGTAGACCCACCACCTAGCACATCCAATGTAAGCATTTTTATGACATAATAACTAGTCTTTTCAAGATGATATGTTTTCAAGATGATATGTATATATGTATATAACATTCTTTACATAAAAATTTGTAGGGGTTGAAGCCATGCCGTCTAAAAAGTAAATAATTTGTCATTGCAGAGGCGTCGGCTTACCCATCCCTACCAGGGGAAATATTTCATGGGTCTCCATTACCAGCTGGTTGGGTTCGTGTGAGCCCGGTACATATATTCCCCAAGTGGATGGATCTTCCATTGCCATATGCCCACCCAGATTGTGAAACGCTTGGTGAGGCAGAAGGCAGAGTGATATTGTGGCCAAAAGTGGATGTCCTCTATACTGAAACTGTATGGTAAATTTACATTACGTTAATTTGTTAGTGTGTGTATATGATGTCAGTTGATCTGAAATTATATATATATATATATACATGTTAAAAAGAAGACACCCACAACATCTAGGCCTCCACCTCCACCTCCTACATTACCAAGTTGGGTTCCACAGGACCTACCTGTCCCGTTAGGTCCTGATTGTAGGGGTATGGCAATATGGTTAGGCGAACATGATATAAATTGTCCTATAACTATTTCTATAGATGTGGATTCTACAGGTCAATCATACGAAAGCAACCTATTTATATAAGATATTTTGGAGTTGTTTCGATATGATTGGCTGAATACATCTATGATAGAGCTATAGATAAGATGGGATCTTCTTTATACATCCATATACCTTGTGTAGGATCTAGTGATCTGGTTTCTTATTTATTAATGCATACGTAATACATGTTTTGCAGCTACTTAGACAAGATATGTGCAAATTTTTCATTCGAACATGTAGGATTTTGGATTCCATCTTTGATTAGTCTAGTAGCTAAAGACCCTCCGTCAGTTCAACAATACTGTTGTGATGCTTTTGGAAGTTTTGCTCAAAATAAGAAGATGTTGATAATAGCTCCATTCAATGTGGAGTAAGTTTACTTTGCTTATAATTTGGACTTAAGAAAATTACATTTTTATTGTGGATTTTGAGTTATTAATTTTTAACTTTTTTTACCTCTAGTGGTATGCATTGGGAGTTACTAGTTATTGTCCCCGAGACGTTCACTGTCTATTATCTAGATCCTAAGGGGACTCAATTGAATTCAAGATATGGACACAAAATGAAAATGGCATTATTCCAGTGAGAAATATTTCATTTTCATACCCGTTAACATATGTTATTACATTTCTATTTAATTATGCAATGTACTGTGTTATATTAAGATGTAGGGGTTTAGATGAGTTCAAAAAGGCTGGAGGAAAGGTCCTCAGGAAAAAGAACCAGCAAATTGTACAAACGTGGAAGTAAGTTCCCGACTGCAATGTATATATTATTTATGTGAACAATGCTTAATTAGTTGTATTTTTTAATATTTTGTATGTTTCAATTTATAGTGTGCTATACAAGACAACGGATGGGCATGTGCATACTATGTGATGCGATTTTTGCACATGATTATGGAATATGCCGCAGTGGACATCGATACCATTCCTGAGGTATTATATATAGTCTCATTAGATAATATGAAATATATCACTCTTATTTATAGCTCATTAATTATATATATACATCATTCTCTTTGTAGGTGTTTAAAACTGACCACACTACAGGAAAGGCCTTACCATATGTACATGCTCCCTATACGACGGGAGAATTAAATGAAGTAAGAAAAGAATCGGCAACAACCATACAAGTAGTGGGGGTTTTAACAT